>JAAGEH010000282.1:1161372-1192598 GCA_011751065.1 Lasiurus cinereus | reverse complement strand
GACTCACGTTATTAATATTTTAACTTGGTATAACATTCTTTAGTTAAAACAGTATGCTACTGATAGACAAGTGGACAGAATAGAAAATGAAAAAATAGAAGCATATACATATGGAAGTTTAGTACATGATAAAAGTGGCATCTCAAATTATTAGAGCGTATGTGAACTTTTACCAGTAAAATAGATGATACTAGGCAACTGGTGTCATTATTTTTTTTGAAAAAAAAATTTAAAATTATATCAAATATATGTACAAGAAAATAGAATATTTTCTAAATCAGAAACTGAAAGGGTTAAAATATTTTTGGAAAAGAGTGCATTTGGAGCAATCACAAACTACTTTATTTTAGATTTGTCTGTAAAGCTGTGGTATTCAAGATCGTGTGGGATCGGTGAAGGGATAGTCATACCTACACTGAAAAGCACAAACTCCAGGAATCAACCGCCACACACATGGCCAGTTGCTCTCGGTTAAATTTGCAAAAGCAATCCAGAGGATAAAGGGTAGTCTTTGCAAAACATGGTTTTGAGCTCTCCATGCTCAGAACTATAAATCTTCTAGAATGAAGCAGAGCAGATGCATTTCAAAGCATTGCATGAAAGAAAACATGGATAAATTGGACTCCATCAAAATAATTTTTTTTTTCTTCTCTGAAAGGCACTGGTGTGAGAAGAAAGAGAAAAGTACAGACGGGAAGAAAACATTGGAAAATAACCTATATGATAGAGAACTTACATGCAGAACGTATAATTAAAATCTATGGTTGTTTCTTTAATACCTTTATTCTTGCAATGGATCGTCTGCATCTGCTCGGGAGGAAAGGGCAGCATTGCCCCTCAATGAGGGGATCTCTGTGCCTCTTGTCTTTCTTGGATTCTAGGTTGCCCTGCGGCCTTCATCCTCCTCGTGCAGAAGCATTTGGGAACCTCGTGAGGGAATTAATGCAGCTTCACCGTGGAATCTTAAAATGTCGTCTCTTGAGTAAAATGAATCTAAACGAGTGAGAACATGAAAGCGGGAGAATCAGCGGAGGGATCAATCCAGAATCAATTTCTGGCCATCTTAAAAAGGAAAACACGAGAGTGCAATGCTGATTCCTTCTTACCATCTGACGGGCAGCCTAATCATCCCGAATTTGCCATAATCGCTCCTTTTTATGAATCATCCTCAAATCTATAGCAGCTTGTCATGATCTTTTTTTTTCTTTCTATTGTGTGCAATGCAGTGAAAGACTTTAAAAGACAGATTCACAGTCCCATTCCTATCATCGGATGGCTATTGTTGGGGCAAAATGGGAAGCTTACAATGATTAAACACACACACACACACACACACACACACACACACACACACACACACACCAACCGCGCTTGGCGGAATCTCTGTGACTCTAGAGGGAGAAGAAACTCAGATGAGATGGGAATGAATCCCTGGAGCTGTTCCCAAGGACAAAGGAGAGAGTGGGAGGACAAAGGACCCACGGGCGTCAGAGGCACGTCACCAGGCCGGCGATGCTAAAGGCGTCCAGCGTGTGCCGACCCGGCATTTCAGCGCCGACCTGCCCTTTTCCCCGTGTGGGACCCCGCGAAGGCGAGGTTCCTGTTCCCCCGGAGATAAATGACGGGGGACAGAGTTCACGTCCACAAGAAAGACGCCTGCTCTTGGGCGCTCATTCTTCTTGGCGTCTACACCTTTAACGTCGTCTATGAATTAGAAGCAGAAGGTCTTGAGTTCCTTTCTTCTGGTTTGCTGCGCAGCATCCTTGGTCCTCTCGGTGGCATTTCATTTTCAATGCGCCCCAGCGGCTCTAAAGAATGCCCTGTTTTGGACGCGACATTCTGCCATTTCCTTCATTGTGAAAGCATTGCCCGTCTCACCGCAGAGGGACTTCATCCAGGGCTGACTTCGGAGGTCAAGGGCACCAACAATCCATCTCACCTCGGGGACCTGGCCGGCCTGGTGACTGGGAGATGGTGGAGCATCCGACTCCAGAGTCAATGTCAACCACTCGGTCCTTCCAATGTGGCTGGTGAAGGGGGGACGTCAGGGATTAAGACCACACCCGTGTCGCCCTGCTGTGTCACTTTGGCCAGATTACTCCTATCTCTCACCTCATTTCCCTGATCTTCATCAGGAGCCGTAGTAATGGCCTCCTGGGCGCCTGGGGAAAATTAAATGAGTTAATCAGCGGTTCTCAACCTGTGGGTCGCGAACAGCTAGCAGGGTCTCCTAAGACCATCAGAAAACACAGATATTTACATTAAGATTCATAACAGTAGCAAATGACAGTGATGAAGTAGCGACAAAAATAATTTTATGGTTGGGGATCACCACCACATAAAGAGCTGTATTAAAGGGTCGCGGCCTTCGGAAGGTTGAGAACCACTGAGTTAAATGATGGGTGCCTATGAAGGAGAATATTGAAGTGATGTTTCCTTCAACGAAGTCCTCGGAACCAGCTTCCTGGCCTTGAGACAGACTCGGAAGCTCTTTCTTTCACTTCCTCTCATTGTGAAGAACAATTACTCCTCGTTTCAGGTTTCCCACGGGCACCTGTACTTTGCCCTCCACTCATTTCCCTCTCACACGCTTTCTCTCACTCACAGTCAGTTTCCCTTCCCGGGCCCTCTTCACCGTGCAGCTTTCAGTATGTCTACAGCGCTTCGGGCTGCAGAGCTTCCAATCATAACTGAGCACCTTCTGCATGCTCATCCCGAAGGTCAAAATCCGTGTGTGATGGAGCACGGCGCACGGCGATGCCACCATGAGGAAGGATCGCCCACTCTCCCGGCCTCAGGATGCGCTTGGTGTGCCTGACTCACAGCTCTGTTCCACGCAGTGTCCTGTGGACAAGAAACAGACACAAGGCTCATGAGTGGGTGTACGGGTCCAGTTTAAGCTGAAGGGAAAAGAGACAGTTCTAAGAGTCAGAAGTGAGAAAGATTCACTGGGCTTATAACAAGTTTCAGAAATACATACACAATACATAATTTATTGTGTGTGTGTGTATGTGTGTGCGTGCACACGTGTGTAGTGGAAGTGAGGGGCCAGTCATGGGATGGTAGGTGGGAAAATAAAATTTTAAGTCCCTCTTTCTGTGAGCTTTTCATTTATTTAATTTATTATTATTCCCATTGATTTTTAGAGAAAGTGGAAGGGAGAGGTAGGGGGGAGAGAAAAAAGCAAGCAAGAGAAAGAGAGAGAGAGACTTAGAGAGAGACATCTATGTGAGAGAGACACATAGATTGATTGCCTCCAGCACAAACCCGGACTGGGCCTGTGGATGGAGCCTGTGAGGTTGTTTTTTAGTGAAATTCACACGTAAGCAGGTGCCCGCCCTCATGCAGGTGGGCCTTGTCTAATCAGTGGAAGGCTTGAATTGGGTGAGGCTGAGCCTCCCTCCAGCAGGAGAGAATCTGCCTGCTGCCTGCCTCTCTCCTGCCTGCAGACTAGAACGAAACATTAACTCTTTCTTTGTTCCTCCTCCCCTCAGGACATTTTCCCATTGAATTTTAGAGAGCGTGGGGGAGAGAGAGGAAAAGACAGAGAGAAACATCGATGTGGGAGACACACATAGATTGGTTGCCTTCTGCGCGCACCGCACGCTGACCAGGGCCCGAGCCAGGGAGGAGCCGTGGCCGGAAACACTCTCAGCGGCTGGGAGGGGACTCCGGTGGAACCGGGATGCTCTCAGCACCTTTCCGTTCGCTGGTCCCACTGCTGCTTGGGTTGTGTTCCTGTGCTAACGTGTATCCGTTTAGATTGGACTGCGCAGAACTCTCACTTCCAAAAGGCAGCGACTGCACTTAAAATAACTATCGTGTGTGTGTGTGTGTGAGTGTGTGTGTGTGCTTGAAACGAGAGGATAGTCATAATCGATTTGTTAAAAATATGCAACTGCCTTCTACATTTTTATAATAGACCAAGATTTTTGTAAAGATGCAGACATTAGGTGTCTGACCTCAGCTTTCGATAAGCTATTCCCACCTGCAAACATCCGCATTAAGCCCGCATGCCCTGTTCATGTCGGGTCCCTGCTAAAGGGGCCTCAGGTGAGGAAGGACATCTGCGTGCTCTGGGTTCTGTCTGGGGCGTGTGCTAATCCTTTAATCACCCCGCGGTTACTTAACGTCTGCGAGCGCTTCCTCACCCGGTAGACGGAGGACTAACGGATGAGCGGCCGGGTAAGCAGGTAATCCGGTTCCTGGAGCACAGCCGGAAAGTCAATAAATGGATCTCCTGCTCTTGTGATTTTTCCTTCTTCTTCTCTTCTTGGAATAAGTGAGTGGGTGCCTTTTAGGAGCCACCGGCTGGGATGGACGAGGAGACGTACCGACGGCTCAGTGGCCTCCCGTCTCGGTCAGCGCACACGGTCTGATGATGGGCAGACGTGGGGGCAGGGGCCAGACAGAGGGTCCCCTGTGGGGGTGGAGGCTCTGTGGGGGCAGACAGAAGGCGTTCATGGGCCATGGGGTGTCCCCACCCTGATATTTTTCTTAAAGAAAATAATAATGGAATTTCAGGACAGACAGAGGGACCGGTCAGAACAAGGTCTGAGTCACCGTCGCTTGAAGGCCACACGCATTCAGTGTGAAGAACCCCTAACCGCAAACCAAGACGGGAGGGCATGGCGGGCCCAGGAGAGCGAGCCCAGTCGTGCAGAGCATCTTCTTGAAGGAACCAGTGGGGTCAGAATTTTTCCCCCACACATGCTGTTGACCGATTCATTCAATTCAAGATGTGTACACCTCGTGCATAGCGATGATTTTCATCTGAAGTTATTCATGCATACAATGGGGATTATGCGGTTTACAGAAGTAAAACAAGATGGCATTTCAAAACACAAGGGAACAATATTCCAACGCACTTTAAACATGCTATACCTCCTAATTGCACCCAACCCTTGATATCTCTTCACGTTGTTATCATTCTATCCCCGCACAGCGGGACTGAACGCACGTGTTATAATTTAGCATCTTTCTTTAACACTTTGTGAGGCAGCAAATTGAAGGTTTGGCTCGAAGTGTGTTTTATTCCATTGATTAAAATTAGGGGCTGCCAGCGCCGAAGAAGCAGCCTCAGTGACGCCGCTATAAATAGAAGACATGTGCGGTTCACTCGGCGCTTCCCCGTCAGCCCGGAAGCGGCACTTTCCTTGCTTTTGTGTTTTGACATCTCCGAGCCTGTCCCCTGTCCTTCTCTCTATGATTTCCCGATTCATTACAAAGTGGTCCTTTAAAGACATTTTAACCCAGTATGCAGCGGAAGGATAAAACTCCTGTTTAGGAACGGGGACGTGACTCGCCTGGACATGTCTCCAAAGAAGATCCACACAGGGCGCACAGCACATGCAAAGATGCTGCACCCCACTCGCCCCAGGGCCAGGCACACACCGTGAAGTCCACCTCACCCCTCCAGCTGGCCCTGGCTCACACACAGAGCCAACACACGCACAGCCCCCAGGAGACCACGGGCATCCGTGAGCAGAGGGGGAGCTGGGCCCGTGTCTCCTGCTGGTGGGACCAGCAAGTGGTTTGCTCATGGTGAAAACCGGTTGGGCATTTGGTCAACAGTTACACATGGAGATCACCATGTGACCCAGCAACTCTCTACCTCAATGCAAAGGCCTTGACCTGAGCTACTCCGGCAAATCCTTGCCCAGGAATGTGCATTCCGTTGCTGTTCACCATAGCCACAAGGTGAGGCCAGTCAAATGCCCATCGAGGAGTTAAGGGACAGACAAGTGTTGGCATGCCCATACAATGGAATACGACTCGGCCATAACATGCACTGATACAGGCTACAGCATGGGTAGGCCTTGAAGACATTGCTAAGCGAAAGAAGGCAGACAGAAAAGGTCGCAGAGCACATGGTCTGCATGTAGACTGGGTAAACGCCCAGAAGCAGAAGCAGAAGATGAGTTTTCTGGGACTGGGGATTGAGAGGAGTAGTGAGTGACCGCTTCACCAATGCAGGGTTCTGCTTGGGGAGGATGAAATGTTTTGAAATTAGAGATGGCCGTCGCACAAAATGGCGAGTGTAGCTAGTGCCACTGAATTTTCATTTTTAAAACCATTTATGTTATGTGAATTTTACCTTCGTGAAAAAAAACCAACTTGTCTGCATATGATGTGTGCGCATGTGAAAATTAAAATGCATAAATATATCTGGTTCGTGGGAAAAGCAAACAAAATAAAGCACGAGCGAAAATGACTTTAACAAGTGAAAGCAGTTATTAACCAAAACATTGCAAAAATAGAAACGGAATGAGAAACAACATATCAAAACAGGGACATTTAAAACACTCAGATGTATTTAGTTTACAAAGTTCTATAAGAAGAAGTTAGAAAACTTAAGTAGCATAACAGCTTTTTTTCTAAACGGCACATAGGAAAGGGAAAACCTAGATGTCGTCACAGGTAAGAAAATATGATTTATATCATTTGAATCCAGTCGAGATCGAAAACTTAAATGTCAAGAACAATCAGACCAAACATGTAAGAGATTGATGTGAGCAATCATATGACTTTAGTTTTGGGGGAAGAAACACTAAAAGCAGTCCTTAGTGCTGGTGGGACTAGCAAGTAATTCGCTCATGGTGGAAACTGGTTTGGCATTCTGAGAAACATCTGAACCTCTATTCTCCTTTTCTTTATTTTCCTGTAGAATTCTTTCTTTGAAGCCTTAACATGTAATGCGCTTTTCTGTTAGGTTCCATTTGCATGTGTAATAGGTCCGCGGTTGTCAAGGCAGACTTCTTGGCTCTTGTTTTTAGGTTTTACCCATAGTCTCAACAGGGATCCGGCGTGAAAAAGCAAAAGACAGTCGAGTTCAGTCAGTGCTGATGCTATGAATGCAAGCTCAGGTGTCCAGGGTCCAGGAGGTCAGGGTATTATACTTGCCCCAGGAGCAAAGGACTCGTGAGGCTGAGAACAGTCAACATAATTCGGTGTCGTTGAATTCATGTTGGTGGGGAAGGGATGAGATACGAAGTTGAAAAGTTGGCAATGCACAACTTGGAGGGAATTTCATCATGGGACCAGAGTGGTTCCCCAGTGTTTCGTGAAGCAAACCAGCTCAGTCCACTCTGCTTTGGGGCCCGCTGTGTCCGGTCCTGGGATTCGGTCTCAGATGAAGCTGGAACAGCTCGGCTTTCCAACCCAGATCTTCCGTTCATGGCGAAGACAGTAGGTTCCACACAACTGAAAACGGGCTGGCTAAGAAGTCGAAAGAAACCCCTGAAGGAGCCAGCCAGACCCCTCCAGTAGATGTAAGAGAAAGCATCTCGTGTATTGATCAGTACAGTCTCCAAGGCAAGACCAGCTACATGATTTGCAGGGTCCGCTGCAAAATAAAGTTGTCGGAAAGATTGCTAGAATTCCAGAACTCACAGTGTTGAGCCAAGGGCGAGCCTTTGTAAGGGCAAGTCCCCTGTGATGGCGGGGACTGAATCCAACGGGCACATTTGGGAGAAGATTTGGGTCTTGAGCCAGCCTTTTATGCATTTAGTCATTTATCCATCCACCTCTGTGTCTAAGCGAGTGTGCAGGGGGAGGAAGTGGCCGAGGCTCTGTCCTGTGGAAAAGCAGACGCAAAAACATCCACATCCGAGGTCAGGGGGTGAGAGACCCGTGAGAAAATCCAGCAGTGGACTGGACAGAGAGTGAGGAGATTGGTACATTTTTGGAAATTGTGTTCGACAAAACATTCTCTCTGCAGGTGAGATTTCGGCAGAGGCATGAACGAAGGGAGGGATCGAGCCAGGTGTCTACCGGCGGGCAGAGGGTTCCAGGCAGAGGAGAAAGCCGGGTCCTCAGTCCTGGGTGTGCACTTTTTGGAGCAACGCAGCAATGACCAAGGGAGCATGTGACCCAGTGGGAGGACAGCAAGACAGGCCGCACGGAGGCCAGGGTGGGGCTTCACGTTCTCCCTTCCCCCCACAAACAGGCTTTGGTCTGTCTGGCAGCCAGCCCGCATCTGGGGCTGCTCAGGCGCGTTCAAGGGTCTTAGAGGGTTCGGGGTCAGGAATCCAGAACCCCCCCCCCCTAAATTCATCTCCTTTGCTGTCTCTTCTCTCTGATCTCCCCTCCCCTCTTCCTGCCTCTGGCTCGTCTCCTGTCCCACTGGGCCTCCCACATGTAGTCCTAGCCTCTCCTCCTCCTCCTCCTCCTCCTCCTCATTGTCTGGGAAATACCTTTTGTGATATGTTCACTGTAGTCCCCGGGTGCCACCTCGGCAGACACGCAGGGGTCCGCTCAGGTCCCGCCTCTGCGCAGATCGCTGGCATCCCTGGCGTTAAGAAGCGTGGCTGGGGCTTCCCCCTCCTTCAGAAATGTTGTTTCTTCCAAACGCTCCTCAGCACTCCCCCACATTCTGATTTGCCAGCTGCTTTTCCCTGGCACTGGGCAAAGGCTCCGCCATCTGCTTGCCAAGCAGAGCACGGGGCGTGAAAACCCACCTTTCCCCCAGCAACACGCATCCCGGGACCTCGCGTCCTGACCTCGCCTGAGAACGTGGTCAGGACGCGATGCAGAGCGTGTGTACGCAGCCTTGGCGAGCGGCTGAACCCGGGGCCAGTCAATCCCACGTCAGGAAAATGGAAGCGACAGGGAACCGGCCTCCAGAGCAACGACACAGACGCTGGCTGCCTGACAGGTCCTGGGGTCCCGGATTTGGCGTCGATTTCTCCGTCTCCAGTCTCTGGGGGTTCTAATGTAGGATGGGGGCGAGCGACGGGAGGAGACGGCTCAGCTCTTTTCAGGCCCCAGACAGCGACATCGGAAGAGCCGTGCACCTCAAAAGTCTAGACTGGCGTCTTAAAAAATCCTCCTGTGATTATTCCTTCTTATTATCACTGGCTTCATCTTTAGGATCGTCTGTAAGACAGCACTGCTTATGTCAAACGCTTCCACCAAAATTCAGTGGGAAATAGTTATCCACTAATTGGCTGGTGGTATGAAAGACGGTGTTAGGTCTATGGGCGCTGGAAAGGCAAGTTTCTCAGCTCAGAGAGAATGTTCCCAGAAGATTTTTAATGTTATAAAATATCTGAGTGTGCTTAGCACAGAGAAGGGGCTTATCTCTCTGTTCTCATGAACTGTGGTGTTTCTTTGGGGAGCACGGAGCCCTCTCTTCCACTGATGCTCCGAGATGTGTTGACCTGAGGGGTAGGCGGTCCTTCCGCCCAGGTGTGTGGGTTGTAGCAAAACTCATCCTGGGGTGACTACGAACCATGCCTTCTGCTGTAGTTTGGACCCAAGTCAATCACGGGTCCTGCTCTGAACCCCGAGCTCTAGAAGACCCAGGTCCGGCTCTAGAAGACTCTTCCCAGGCTCTGCCCTTCCATCAGCGGACAAGTGTCCGTGATGCCCAGGGGAGGGACGTGGTCTCCACCACCTTCTAGGTCCTGCTCTAGGAACCCGAGATCCTGGAGTTTCCCACAAAGGGTCCTGGGGTCTCTTCTAGAACTGGAGCAGTGGGAAAACGGGAGTGGGCGTGGACACCTTTAACCGGGAGGTGTGGCTGGGATGGGGCTTGTCCATGGCCGCTACTGTGTCCAAGCATGTGAGCGCACACTTTGTGGGGAACAGCTGTGTGTGGCTTGCATGTCTCCGCTTGGTCTCACTCCAGACCTTACAGATGTTGGGAGATATGGTCCAGGTCACTGTCAGCCCTAGATGTACCCTTTTCCTGACTAAAACCTATTTTCCTGGTTTCCCTTCTATCTGTTCTCCAGACAGAACCTAGAATGGGGTATCCAAGGAAAGTCAAATCCAATCATGCCCTGCCTTCAAGTCCTCCAATGGTCCCTCTGCGGAGAGAAGGAAACGGGACTCTTGACCATGTCTGTGTCTCCCGGAGACTGCATCCTGCCGCCTGCCACACCTGAGTCCTCTGGTTCCGCCCCCTGCCCTCCTCGGGTCCAGGGTTGCAGAAATCTCGCTCTCTCTCAGGTCTCGCCCCAGAATGAATACCGCCAGCTTATGGACTCTGAGTCCCCACAGGTCTAATGTCCGTAATGATAGTTGTCAGGGCTACTAAGTGAATAGGTTAGGTCTTCACATGTTTAATGCACAGACCTCCAATCTATTGTTTTCCCTAATCCATGATGGCCGGAGTGGGCACATTCTAACCCTGTGGTCTGAGTGTTTCTGCCCTCCTTCCGGTCTGCACAAGTCGATGTTGTCATCAATGCATTTCAGAAAATGAGTCCTTATTTTCCATTGCTCTAGGAGCTGTATTGGTAAAGATATTGCTATGACATATGTCTGCAATTCTGCTGCCTATGGCTTCTTCTAAGATTTTTATGGTTTCCCACCTTACATTTAAGTCCTTTATTCATTATGAGTTTATTTTGGTTATGGTGTAAGTTAGTTGTCTAGTTTCATTTTTTTGCATGTATCTGTCCAATTTTCTCAATACCATTTATTGAAGAGACTGTCTTGACTTCATTGTCTACATCAAAATAAAAAGCTCCTGCACAGCAAAAGAAACCATCAACAAAACAACAAGAAATCCCACTGCATGGGAGAACATATTTGCCAATGATATGAACGGTAAGGGTTTAATCCCCCAAATTTATAGGGAAATCATACAACTAAACTAAAGGAAGATAAACAATCTAATTGAAAAATGGGCAAAGGACCTAAATAGACACTTTTTGAAAGAGGACATACAGAAGGCCAACAGACACATGAAAACATGCTCTAAGTCACTAATCAGCAGAGAGATGCAAATCAAAACAACAATGAGGTACCATCTCATACCTGTCAGAAAGGCTCCCATCAAAAACTCAACAAACGACAAGTGCTGGCGAGGATGTGGAGAAAAAGGAACTCTCATGCACTGCTGGTGAGAATGCAGACTGGTGCAGCCGCTGTGGAGAATCGTATGGAATTTCCTCAAAAAACTAAAAGTGGATCTCCCGTTTGACCCAGTGATCCCACTTCTAGGAATATATCCCAAGAAACTAGAAAGACCAATAAGGAAGGCTATATGCACCCCTATGTTCATAGCAGCACAATTTGCAATAGCTAAGATGTGGAAACAGCCTAAGTGCCCATCAGTAGATGAGTGGATTAGAAAACTGTGGTACATCTCCACCATGGAATACTATGCTGCTGTAAAAAGGAAGGAATTCTTACCATTTGCAGCAGCATGGATGGACCTGGAGGGCATTACACTAAGCAAAATAAGCCAGGCAGAGAAAGATAAGTATCACATGATCTCACTCATGTGTGGACTCTAATGAACAACATAAACTGATGAACAAAAAATAGAACCAGAGACATTGAGGCATTGAACAGACTGTCCAGCCTATGAGTGAAGGCGGGGGCTGAGGGGGTAAGAGATCCACCAAAGTAGTTGTATACATGCCTATGAGCATAACCATGGACATGGACGGTAGGAGGGTGAGGGCATGTGCTGGGGGTGGGAGCGGCTGGGGAGGGGTCGATGGGGGGAAAAAGGAAGCATGTAGTACTTGAAACAATAAAGAATTTAAATAAGAAAGAGAAAGAGATGAACCCTGCCACCCCAGCCTCTCTTCTAGAGGGTTCACTGGAAGCTTATCAATGAGCACCCAAAGGAAGCACCTGTGTGGAAAGCTGGTAGACTTTCCTTGGGGTCAGCTCTGCCAGGGTTTTTTGGGGGGCAGCTCCATCTTCCCTAGAAGGGAGGCCCAGCTTGTAAGCCCTTCTTCAAGGGACATGAGAAGGCCAGACACTTCCATCTTCATCTTTTTTTAAAAAATATATATTTTATTGATTTTTTACAGAGAGGAAGGGAGAGGGATAGAGAGTTAGAAACATTGATGAGAGAGAGACATTGATCAGCCGCCTCCTGCACGTCCCCTACTGGGGATGTGTCTACAACCAGGATACATGCCCTTGACCGGAATTGAACCCGGGACCTTTCAGTCCCCAGGCTGACACTCTCTCCACTGAGCCAAACCAGTTTCGGCTCCATCCTCATCTTAATGAGAGCAATGTTTAGACGGCCTCTCTGCGGACCTGGAGCAGCCCTAGCGACTGATGCTGGAACGCAGCATGAGATACAGAGCTAAGGGGCATATGGTGGCCCTGGCTGGAGCGCTCTGAGAAACCTGTGTGTGTTTCTTACAAAACACCTGTATCTGTTCGAGGACCCCATTTGACAAACAGGCATGAACCATAACCAGACCCCGCAAACGCTCATCCCTCCGCCCTCTGAGGCCTTCTCTTCTCTGAACCCTCAGCAGGAAGCTGGATTCAGAAATGTAAAAATACAAATGCAAAAAGGTCTCCACCCAGATCTTTCTGCCTCTTCTGAGCCGGTTTTATTGATGTCACGGCGTGGGAATGACTTTTATTCCAGCGTAACGGCAGGCTGCAGGAGTTGGAATAATTGCTTTGTCATCAGTAATTCCTTTTCATTTCGGGGTGCTTAAAGCTGAAGGCAAAATGAAACAGTGACTCACGTGGAAGCCATGCTTGGCCAGAAGATGGATCCCGCTTTTTCTGAGATTCGCCGGCCAGATCGTGCGCTGAGCAGTTCCCTTTACATCCGAGAATGACAGGAGCTGGTGGGGAGGAGGCAGGACCCAGCCTCCCACTCTGCCCACCTGAAGGTGCCCACAGCCCTTTTCCGGAGCCAAACCGGTGAGTCCCTCTCCTCCTGGGGGGGAGCTCAGGACGGATGGCCTGGCTTTCTTTCCAGCAGCAAAGAGCAATGGTTCATTGTCATCGCTTTAGGCAATGACTGCCGACCGCCCTCGGCTTATCGTCCTCTTACCAAACCGAATCCCCCTCCTGTTTGCAGAAATGGTATCCTGACACTAGCGTCTGTAATGACACACCTCATGCCGGGCGCGTTAAGAACCCGACAGCAAAAGACACGCGCGAAGCAGCACCCGCAATGAATCAGCTCACCGTGGAGGATTAATAAGGGGATCGGAATGCAAAGGACCCCGATATGACAGCTGAAATGGCATCATTTTATTCTCCAGGGAAAACGAGCTGTCCCAGGTTGATATGTTTGTTATTAGGAGAATAAGTCAGACACGAGGCGAGCTGGCACCTGGCTGCGGTCTGGGTGGGGAATCGGCGTGGATACATCCAGGGAGCTTACGGCTCCCGGGGCTGGGACCTGCCTGGGTGGCGGTGGACTGAACTGTGTACCCACTTGCCAGGGGAGCGCACTCTTCTTTTTTAGAACTTGAAAAAAAAAAAACATCTAAACTATCTCAGTAATTTTTAAAACTTTATTCCTATTGTTGACACTATTACAGAGGTCCCCAATATCCCCCTTCTCCGAGCTCCACCCAATCCCTCTCCCCTCCCTCTGGCCATCACCATCTGCCCTCTGTGCCCGTGAGTGACTCACTTATGTCCTTGGCCAATCCCTTCACCTTCTTTCTCCTAACCCTCCCTCTGCCAGCTGCCAATCTGCCCATGTGTCCAGGCCTCTGGTCCTACTTGGCCAGTTTAGTTGGTTCATTGGATTCCTCGCTTTGAACCGTCCCTGTCTCAGCGCCAGGTCTGCAGGGTGGGGAAGGCGGAAGGGCTTGTGGTCTGCCCCAGAGGATGGAGCATTTTACTCCTGATGGCGTGTAAAATGGCAGGGGCATGGAGACTATGGACTGGATGGATTTTGGTAGGTTTGCTGGGTTCTCTACAGTCAATGCGTCCCTCACGACATGCATTGGGGGGCTGCTCCCCCCACCCCCACCCCCACCAGGAATGCGGCCACTGTGCACAAATCCCAACCTCCACCGAGACCCCAGGGTGGAGATTCCACGGCACATCGTCCCTCACGGAAAATCCGCACCCCATGTCCCAGCCTCGCTCAGCAGTTCTGTTTCCCGGGAGGGAAGACATCTGGCCTGTGTTTGAACCGCTGACAGATTTAAGCAAAGCAGGATCTCGTTTACCTGGCGAGAGAGCGTTCTCGACGTCACCTCTCTGCTCATCCGTTTAGACACAAGAGCGATCTGTTCTTCTAACCGTTAAAGGAAGGTTGTGAGCGCCGTTTATTTATCGCGCGGCATTGCCATTTTCATTCTAAAATTCTTTTAGACACGTCGACACTCGTTTGGGAATACGGGAGTCATTCGCGGAAGATGGATGGAGATGAGATAATGCAGTTTTTAAAGCGCTACGTAAGCTTTAAGGCGGCACATAATGCAAAGTGCTGGGGTGAGGAAGCGAGCATCCAGGCACCTCATTTTCACACGGCTACAGCGAGCTTCGGGAGAGCCGAGGACTATGTGCTGAGGATTCGGGAAACCCGTGGGTACTCGGAGTAAGTGTTGGGTTCGGGGGGCTGTACAGGGGTTTGAAAAGGCTATAAAAAGACAAAGTGAGTTAGTTTATCGGGAGTGGGCAGGTGAACTACAGAATCGCATTAAGGTCAGAACATTCCATTAAGAACACAGTCAACATCCAATTAACATCCAATTAAGAACACACAGTGACAGAAACCATATCTTGAAAGGTGAGTTGGTGTCTTACTCTTTGGCCCTGGTTTAATCGTATAAAATACCGACTTCTGTTTCCTACCATATCAGAAATCCATCCTGCTTTGCGTGGCCACTTTCTTGAACACTTACCAATGACAGGGAATTAAAATCATTCTTACAAAATTGATTTTATGGTTAAGCTGTTCTAATTTTTTAAAAAATTCTGTATAGAGTCAAATGATTTATTTTTTTGTTTTTTAAAAATATTTTTATTGATTTTGGAGAGGAGGGGAGAGGGAGAGAGAACCAGAAACATCAATGATGAGAGAGAACCATTGATTGGCTGCCTCCTGCACACACATCACCCTCCCACCCCCACTGGGGATTGAGCCCACAACCAGGGCATGTGCCCTGACCAGGAATAGAACTGTGGCCTTCTGGTTCACAGGTCAATGCTCAACCATTGAGCCATACCAGCTGGGCTTATTCTACTATTTTTATCTGTTGTTTCTGGACAGGGTCCCTTGGACTTTATCATTATTTCTTGATTTTTTAAAAAAATATATTTTATTGATTTTTTTACAGAGAGGAAGGGAGAGAGTTAGAAACATTGATGAGAGAGAAACATCAATCAGTTGCCTCTTGCACACCCCCCACTGGTGATGTGCCTGCCACCAAGGTACGTGCCCTTGACTGGAATTGAACCTGGAACCCTTCAGTCCACAGGCTGACGCTCTATCCACTGAGCCACACCGGTTTCAGCATATTTTTCCATCAGCCTCTTCCAATAAGCAGGTCCTCGTACTCCTGATCTGGTCGCTCCTCCTCCATAAAAGTGGGAGCTCAGGGTTCATCGCCACGAGCATCTCAACATGTTTATTACTCAGTGGCTCATTTTGCTCAATTTGTTTAATATTTATGGTATTCTGACTCGCTGTAAGATGCTCAAAGTAGTTTTGCAGTTCGACGCAGAAAATAATTTTAGCGCAGAAAGAGGAAAAAGTAATTTTTGTAATAAGTTTTAAAAACAAAAAGAAGCTCTAGCCAGTGTGGCTCAGTGGATAGAGCGTCGGCCTGAGGACTGAAGGGTCCCGGATCTGATTCCAGCCAAGGGCACGTGCCAGGGTTGTGGGCTTGGTTCCCAGTAGGGGGTGTGCAGGAGGCAGCTGATCAATGATTCTCTCTCACCACGGACGTTTCTATTTTCCCCCCTCCCTCTCCCTTCCTCTCTGAAATCAATAAAAAAATACATGAAAATAAAAATAAAAAAAGAAGTAGGAATGATGGCTTTTGGCGTGCTTGGTACCTGTAGCTTTTTCTTCAGCGCTCACATGCATATTTTAACACTAACTCAGTTGTGAAGTGAACTGATGTCTCAGGAGGCAAATCAAAAACGGTTCCATGGGCCAATGTCTGGAAGAACTTCCCATACCGTACAGGCCCGGAACCGTGAGCCATGTCTAGAAAAGAGAGCGAATGGAACATATCGAGGGAGGCACAGCGTGTACACAACAGACACCATAAATCAGGCCCCACGGTCCAAGTCTGTGTGTAAATTGTTTACAGTAATCTTGCTATAAACCCAACCGAAGGGAAACGGTCTAAATTTATAGGACATTTAAGTTAATGTTGTTGTACAGGGTCATTTTGCAAAGAGTTACAGCTCCAGGGCACGGGGCGAGTCCGTACTGTTTCCTTGTAATTGAACTGCAGGCAACACGAGCCTCCGATGCCTTTGCAAGATCGGGAGGCCGGAGAGCACTCGCAGGTGCCGGGCCAGGAGCTGGAGGGGCTCTCTGCTGCCTGGAGTTGGGGTTCGGAACACAGGGTGCGCTGTACAGGCATTCTGCCTCTCCGAGGTGGCTGCTCCTTCCAGAATGAATTCTCCAGGGCTGGAGGAAACGGGCCATGGAAGCCTTTCCCTGAAAAAAAAAAAAAAAAGAAGGCACCCAGAGCCAGGGGCACTGAACCCCAACAATGAAACCTTCTCCTGGGTGTCTCCGGGAAATACAGTGGTACCTCGAGATACAAGTTTAATTCATTCCGTCACCTTGAGGCATGAGAAACGATGAGACCCTCGAGTCGCGGTAAACGGGTGGGTCGTGGGCAGCCGATGACTCCTATCTCCAATGTTGCTCGTATTTCAAAGCAAAAACCGCTCGCTCGACGGCTCGTATCTCAAAAATCTCGTAAGTTAGGGCACTCGGATCTCGAGGTGCCGCTGTATTTAACGTGGGCCGTTTACATCGCTTCTCGGCCTGCAGAAGAGGCTTGGAATGTGACGCTCCTCTTCTTTGCCTCCAGGACGGCGACCCAAATTCCCTGCATCCGACACCTCGGGGCGGGCGTGAATGGGCCTGACACAGGTTCGCCGTCATTCCCACGATGTGCTCGCTGTCACCTCCCCACAACCGCTCTGAGCCGGCATCGACCGCACTGCCTGGCAGCCTGAGTGTTCGTCCTCGCTGGTTTCTTCCCCAAAGACCACGACATCCCACGTGAGAAAAAAAAAAGTCTTTCCTCTTCTCCATCTTCTTTTTTCATTATTCGTCATTCAGACTGAACACAAGCCAACCGTGTCAGAGGCTGGTAGCCGTGCTTTGATAGGCGGTTTGACAGAGGGTTAGCCCCAAATTTAACCACATAGAACCTCTCCCTGCTCTTTCCCCCCAACACACACACTGGTTAGACATGAAACAGAAGTATCTAAAGGCTCATTATCAGGCAGTTAGCTCTAGCAATGTCATGTACAAAATACAGCACTAGGCAGCCAGGCCCGAGGACAGGGCAGCTGCCTTTGGAAACAGTCGTATGGAGGGACCTCGCTCACGAAACAGCAGCGTGTTCCTCTGGGTACAGTTCTCCGGAGACTTCCTTTCAGAGGGTTCGGCTCCCTCTGCTCCTCTCTGATGCTGATCTACAAGCTGCAACCCATAGCGACTACCGAATCCCGCCATGCTGTATATGTACCGACAGTGTGAGGTATCCATGTGGAAATAGATTCAATGTAAATATCATGGGTTTTGTCCATGGCTCTTGTTTTATCTGTCTATCTATCTATCTATCTATCTATCTATCTATCTATTTTCTGCATTGGTTATTATTTTGGTTGAGAGCCTTTTCTCCACTCTTTTTTTAAAAACATATTTTATTGATTTTTTACATAGAGGAAGGGAGAGAGACAGAAAGTCAGAAACATCGATGAGAGAGAGACAGAAATTCAGAAACATCGATGAGAGAGACATCGATCAGCCGCCTCCTGCACGCCCCACAGTGGAGATGTGCCTGCAAGCAAGGTACATGCCCCCGACCGGAATCGAACCTGGGACCTTTCAGTCTGCAAGCCGACGCTCTATCCACTGAGCCACACCGGTCTCAGCCATTTCTCCACTCTTGCGTGCACTTCTCTTGCCAGGCCCACATTTTCTGTGGCTCAAACCCGGCTGCACCGTCTCCCCTCAGCAGGACCGGGGTGGATCAAGCCTGAAGAACCCCGCTCCCTGGACCGCCCAGGTGGAAGCGTGCGACTCCAGCTTGCTGGATCGGGCTTCCTTCAGGGGCCCCCGAAGAGACACTTTCTGGGAGTGGAATGTGTGTGTCGGGTTCCAGCAGGCCTCTTTATGGCAGGAGCAGTGAGCCTGTGCAGCAAATGCCGTCATCGACAGGGACAGGCCCGTGCCCAGCGTTGCTCTGGGCCACTGTGTTCCTGTGGGGTAGCCAGTCCCGGTGTCCATCCGGGGGAGGTGAGTAATGTGCCTGCTTTCTCTGCAGCCGAGCTGAGCTGAACGTGTCTCCCTGATCCTGCAAGTCTTTGTCCGCCTCTGCACTAGAGGCTGCAGTAGGTGTGCCCCATGAGCCTGCAGGTCCGATCTGAGATTCAAGCCTTGAGCCAGCTGCAATAGCTGCTAATAATAAATGAGGATAAATATGCTCTACATTATGTCATTTTATATTTTCTTCAAACTTATTAGTACTTTGCTCCAAATTGGCTCTTAGGTCATTTTATATTTCTTTATTTAAGCTTATAAGTAGTTTGCTCTACTGTCTCCAGATTTGTTGACGTTTATCTTGAATTCCCACTTGACCTGCTTTTGATAAAAACACTGATTGGAGCTGAAACCGGTTTGGCTCAGTGGATAGAGCGGTGGTCTGCGTGGCCTGCAGACTGAAGGGTCCCAGGTTCCATTCCGGTCAAGAGCATGTATCCTGGTTGCGGACTCACCCCCAGTAAGGGGCATGCAGGAGGCAGCTGATCAATCGATGTCTCTGTCTCATGGATATTTCTAAGTCTCTATCCCTCTCCCTTCCTCTCTGTAAAAAATCAATAAAATATATTAAAAAAACACACACACTGATATGAAAGATTCAGTCATCTCTCAAGCTGCCCAGAGATTTCAAGTTAATTGTTCAGAAAGGGTACGTGGGTGTGTTACACTTCCTGAGTCCTGGCTTGTCTAAGTTCCTTTGTTCTCACACATAAATGATGGCGTGTCTGAGGAGAAAATATTTGCCTTGCAACACACAATTCTTTGAAGCGGTAGATACAGGGTTTGTGGAAGTCTAAAGCCGAACATTTTTTCTTTTGTAGAAATTTAATTTGCTTTAGGACTCATAATCTTTAAAATTAATTGCGTGGTAGTTCCACCTCCATTAAAGAAGTTGAGTTTGTAATAAAAAAGCACCTAAGAAATCTTAAACATATCTGACTTCCACAGTGAATTCCATTGAATCTTTAGATAGAAATCATCACGATATTGCATGAGCTCTTCCAGAGCAGATGAGATGAGAGATCCTCCCTTCACTCTTTGCCTTTAGGGCCCCTCATCAATGACATTGATATGAAAAGGTGACAGGCACTGGGTCTGATTCTGACCTTAGTGCAGTATCTGTTACCTGGCCAGCCATTCTGCCTTCCAAAGTCATGCACCTGCAAAAAATGAGATGCAACAACTCTTTCCAGATATTAAATAATGGGATCTCCAAGACACGGGGAACCAGCAAGATGTCGAGGTGGCTTTCTGCCTGGAGGTCATTTCCAGAATGAAGCACAGGGAGAAATTGCCTACACAGAGGAAAACAACCGGGCCAAAGTGAGGAGATAGAGAGGAGCATTCTGGGAGTGGAGGTAGCTGACCCTTTGCAGCAGGCAAAGAGGGGAGGCTTGCACAGGGTTGCACAGTTACCCTAAAGTCGTGGCTTTATATTTAGAGGCAGAAGAGAGGTGTGTTGTGGGAGCTGGGAGAGACCAGCCACGGGGGACCTGTAAGACACCCACAAATACTGAGAGTGGGACCCACCGAGAAACCAAGGTGGAGATTGGACACCCAGAAAACGGGGGTGAAATGGAGTAATTCCAAGTCAAGCCCAATCAGACCTTCCCTGCCAAAGCCTAAAACAAGTCGCAGAGACACTGCGCAGAACTAGCTGCCTTCTGAGACAGAACGTCGCCAGCTTTGCAACCTATACAACCGCAACCTAGATTTTTTAAACATTGTGCCAATGAGACCGATGTGAGGCCAGTACGTTATATAACCAGGAGAAAGAAATATAAGAAGGCCCATGAACCGACTGCAGACAAATTAATAGCCGTGTTTTTCTTTATCTTCTGTGAAGTATAGAATATATTTATAATGGGGTTTGATGCCCTTGTTTGTTGGTGTCATTATCTCTGTCATTTCAAAATCTCTTTTTTCATTGATTGAATCATAGCTGATAATTTGGGAGGGGGTGTATACCTTGTAATGAGTTGAGAAATAGAAGACATTAAAAAACACAAAATGATCTTATCTAATAAAGTGGGAATATGCTAATTGACTGCCCCGCCCTCAAAGATGGTGTGGTGTCCATAGCCAATAAGGAGGAAATATGCTAATTGACTGCTCCTCTCTGAAAAATGGCAGTGCCCACAGCCAATTAGGAGAGAAAATGCTAATTGACTGCCCCGCCCTCAAAGATGGTGGCACCTGCAGCCAATAAGGAGGGAGTATGCTAATTGACTGCCTTGCTCTCAAAAATGGCAGCGTCCACAGCCACAAAGATGACAGTGCCCAGTCCCCTCAGCCCCACCAGGGCAGCAGCTATGTGCCTGCTTCCAGAGCCCACCAATCTCCTCATTCCCCCAGCCTCCCAGGGCCACCCAAGGCTCAGGTAACCAGGGCTGGCTGAGGCTTGTGCTGCCGGCAGTGGCAGCAGCAGAGGTGTGATGGGGCATCACCTTCCCCCGATTGCCTGGTTGCCTCCTGCCCCTGAGGCTCCTGGACTGTGAGAGGGGGCAGGCTGGGCTGAGGCACTCCCCCCACCACCATCCAGAGTATAAATTTTCACACACTGGGCCTCTTGTCTAAAATAAAATGTAAACAGTATAAGATTGACAGCAACCTATTAAAGATGGAAAGAGAGACGCTCAGAAAATTACAGACCAACAAAAAGAAGCTACAGAGGAAAAAGAGGCACAAAGAGAAATATAATTGGGGGAAAAAAGGCCAGCATACCAATTGCCTGCGGAAAATGCTTAGCAATGTAAATGTGGGAGGCCGTCCTGTCTGACAGTGCTGGAATGTTCTTGTAGGTTATCCAGCTTTATCATCACTGGTGTCCCCGTTACTCTTTTTTTCAGCGTCCCAGGCAGAAGTATAATCAGAGGCTATTTTTTTTGGAATCAAAGTTCCAAATCATGGGAGCTCCACCGGGATTGCGGAAGGCGTCCCGTCATCTCTCTGTTACTTATTTATTCCCACAGTAGAATGAGGGTGATAATGCATTCCATTCATTCATCTGCATGTCGAAGCCTGGAATGAAAAGGTATGGTGTAATTTACAGAAATGTCTCAAGCATGCTACGAGGCTGAAAAGTAGAAAAGAATCTATGGTAAAGGATAATAAGGTGAAAACCATCATAAGGTCTTAAATAATTGTTATGGGCGGGAGAGCAAGTAAAATATGTCCTCGAGAGAAGAACAAAACATTTTCTCAGGGAAAGAACACAGAGGTTCGAAGGGAAGTTAGTCCCCTGAGTCCTCCTGAAAGAGGAGAACTATGATATACTAGACACCCCCGAAACAGCATCCTCCAAATAAATACACGCTCTAGGTGGATAGGGGAACCGTATGCATTCCTCTGTGAAAGATGAGGACACGAACCCACACTCAGCAGCACATGAAGGAAACAAAGCTCTCCTTCAAACAAGCCCCTCAAAAAATTGGAAAGAGCCGAGACCGGTTTGGCTCAGTGGATAGAGTGTCGGCTTGCGGACTGAAAGGTCCCAGGTTCGATTCCGGTCGGGGGCATGTATCTTGCTTTTGGGTACATCTGCACTGTGGGACGTGCAGGAGGCAGCTGATCCATGTCTCTCTCTCATTGCTGTTTCTGACTTTCTATCTCTCTCCCTTCCTCTCTGTAAAAAAATCAATAAAATATATTTTTAAAAATTTTTTAAAAAAATTGGAAAGACATATGCCTTTCCAATCTGCTGTCTCCTGCGTGCCCCCTACTGGATTTGAGTCCATAAGTGAGCGTGCACCCTGACCATGAATTGAACCAGGGATCTCCTGGCTCCTGGGTTGACGCTCCATCTCTGAGCCACACCGGCCAGGCATGACCTGAACTTTTGACACCCAGGACATTTTCCTGATGACGAAGTTATTATTGGCAGAGTTAAGAGGATAGCATCATCAATTCAGATTCGTGGACAATTTTTACTTTGGGACATTGTCATTCTTGATGAGAAACCAGAACAACCCTGTCGGTCAACTTGAGTGACGTTGGGTAAGATGGTTGCCTTTATGCGTACAGAAGAGATGGTGCCCACCTCAGTGGCTGCTCTCCTGAGTTTCTCTTGGAAGAGGAAAAAAAAGCACCAAAAAGCAATGAAATTAGAATCATGTGCTACAAAGGAACATTTCCTTTTTATTATTATTCCTCCTCTGCCCTTGAGGTGAACTGTAAGATAATTAAGCATTTTGGCATGAACCCATTAACCAGAGCATTATTCTTGAAAGCTGCAAAGTTCACTTTAAATATTGCCACCCATTCCACTTTCACTTAGACTCGGGAAGCTGGTCCTCACCGCAGTTCAGTCTGTCTGCGATGAGCAATCCGCTCGGGAAGAAATCACACACTTCTCCTATCGCCTATGCATTGGAAATGACAGCTCCTCTATAATTTCGGAAAACGCGAGTGTCCAGTGACTCCAAGTCAATATCCGACACGGAACTGGGTTGGCTGGTGGGCGCTGGGGATACACATTTCTATTAGCAACCCTCTGCCAACAGGCTTCCCGCTGACAGCCGTTTAGAAATCCGGCCCCGGCATCTTCCCAGCCTCACTGTGCCTCACGCACCACCCAGAGGCCCGCCGAGTCCCCCCACGACCCCCCACCGCGTGGCACCCCGTGGCAATCCCTTGTAATAGAGGAAAATCAATCAGGCCCGGCCGCACAGGTGCGGGAGTGGAGACGGATGGCTCCAGAGCGGAAGAAATCACTGTTATTGACTGCGCCGAGGATACTGATGGAACATCGCCGCACCGCGTGGAAATCCGGGCTGTGACAGTTCTCAGGACTCAGAGCCAAAAGCAAAGGAGGGTTTTCTCAGGTGGAGGAAACGGGAAGGCCCGGTTTCTGCTTTGGAGTTTGTGGGCGAGGCTGCCAGGAAGGCTGGGGTGACTACGGGAACAGGAGGCCCCGGACCCCCATTTGTGGGGAAGAGGCCCACGGATGATGATGTGTTTTGTTGCTGTGTGTTCCTTTCCACCTGAACCTTCCATCTGAGATCATTTTTCTTCGGAAAGAAAAGCAGCCTCTAGTGCTGCCTTGAGGCCGGATCTGTGGGCTGCGAATGTTCTCACCTTGTGTTTGGGCGGAAATTTCCTCTTCTGGCTTGAATTCTAGGATGGCAGTTGTTGTTTTCTGCCTACCCTTGTCTTCTGGCCTTGTTTGTGTGACAATTGGGGCGTCATTCTTCTTTCTACCCTCTCCTAGAGGTAGTTGATCTCTCTCTCTTCCTCTCTCTCTCTCTCTCTCTCTCTCTCTCTCTCTCTCTCTCTCCCATGTCTTGGTGCCATTCCTCGACCTCCTGTCTTGAGTCCCACCTCTGGGGGCCCAGGTGTTGACCTGCACTGCAGGGGCACATCCTCGGGGGGGGGGGGGGCGCCTTGCACGCTGTCCTGAGCCGGTTAACTGCTCCTGGGTCTCCTGTGGTCTCATTGACTTTCTCATTTTGTCAGCATGTACTTCCCTAGCGTCTTCAGAAAGGGTGCAAGGGAAAGCAGCATTCTGGGACTTTAAACATCATGCCCTTTCATAACCTGACTAGAGATATAATTCTACGTTGAATATTAGGGTCCTTCAGAATTTTCAATGAGGAATTTTATTGTCTTCTTGTTTCCACTGCTGCATTTATATTTGCCCTGTGAGAGGTGACAGTCTCTTCTCTCTCTCTCTCTCTCTCTCTCTCTCTCTCTCTCTCTCTCTCACTGGGTGTGTGTCTGGAAGCCTGTAGAATCTTCTCTTAGTTATAATGATTGCTTTGGAATCTCCTAATGATACCCTTTTCAATGGATCCATTTCCATCTACAAGTATGCAGGGCCTGTTTAACTGTTAATAGAGACTCCCGTGACTTAGTTCATTAACGATGTCCTATGTCACTCACTTCTGCCGAGGTTGTGGCAGAATTCTTCCCATCCTGAGAGCGAGCCTCCTGGCACTTACTCTGTTGTGTGTTCTTCCTTCCCCGCCCCTGCTTCCCCAGCTCCCCCCGCCTCCCCTCGCCCTCCATCCCGGGATTCGGAGAGGAGCTCCCTTACTGAGCTCTTCATTTCCCCTCTCGAGTATTTAACTGCCCAGGGCTCCCCTCTGTTCTCTTTCCGTCCTGCGGAGGCAGCATCACTCGTGTTGAGGAAGATGTTAATGATGGAGCTGCAGCGTTTCTCTCTGCCACGATGGCTCCGATTTCCTGTTTCTTTGTCTCTTTCCCACACGTCCCCCGTCCCCCCGCTGTCCACAGAGCGCTGGCTGGGCGTTCGCTGTGTAACGTGGAGAACGAAGCATCGTCCTCCATCAGGTCATGTGTGCCGGGCTTCTTGTACCCAAGCTCCCCTGTGCGCTGCTACGGATGGCTGGGTGCGGGGTGACTCTCATGTCTAGGGTTCCTTGTTGCCCTCTGGTTATTGGAAACAGAGAGAAGAGAATACAACATTCTGACTCGCATGGAGGACTGCTGGCCTGGCCCAGTGGAGGAGGAGGGGCTGGAGGTCTCTGCGTTCAGGGTTCACTCCGGCCAAGTTCCCGTGAGCCCTCTGTTCCTGTCAAGGTGCCGACACGCTCCGCTGAGTCAGCTCTGCTCCAGCCCAGAGATGCATTTATCCTCCGAGGAATATAACGCATCGGAGTCAGCCAGAGTCATCCGTCATGTAGCCACAAGGGCTTGGAGGAGGGTCGGGGCATGTGTGTGGAGAGCGGCCGTAGCGTGTAGACAGCTTCAAGCCTCGGACCCATGAGAAGACACAGGCCTCTCATGGCAAAGCCACGTGCAGGTCCCAGCACAGTTACAGCCAAAGGCTATGGCTGTGAGCTTGACCTTGTGGTCGGAACCTGTGGTCCCAGATGGCTGAGTGACATGGGCTGGATAGAGTTCAGGTGCAGGGAACTGAGTAGATTCAAACCCCCTGAGAAGGCTGTGACCACGCCCTTACTTTGCGCTGTGGAATCTGCTAGAAAATAAAGACCGGGCTCGCAGGCGGGTTCTCTGTCTCTCCATCAGAAAAGCAATCACTGTGACTAAGAGAAGATTCCACACCGAGACCCAGCTTTCTGCTCTTGTCTGTCTTTTCTAGATCCTCTCCCTCCCCCCGCGTGGCCATGCTGGCGTGGCACACCATGCAATATTTTCAAGCCACTTTCACCCACCCCACAGGACGTCCGCCTCCCCACCCCGTCTGTACCATCCCACTGGCCACCCCCCCCTCTGGGGGATCGGTGCTTCCGGATCCCCCCACAGAAAGGGGGAGCAGTGGCCTAGGAACAGAATGCAGTGCGCCAGGCACCTGGGAGCGGGGAGCTGGGCGAGTTTAATGAGGGGCCACAGAGCTGTGTGAGATAGAGAGAGCCCTAAAGAAACAGTGGGGACCCCCGGCTGGCAGGAAGGAACCGAGGGAAGACCATGCCGGGCTGTGGTGACAGCGGGGTGTGCAGGGCTGTCTGAGAGCAGTTGTGGTCCTGGGCTGGGGTGAGTGACATTTGGGGAAAAACCCTGGGGGTCCCAGCTCAGCCTCCCCCTCCCCCCACCCCAGTCTCCTGCTGGACTTCCTCCTGGCTGAACCTAACGTGGGACCAGAGCACCCGAGTGGACTGTGGCCTGGTGCACAGAAAGCTCTCTGGAGCCCAGGGCAGGTGAAGAGGGTGGTGTGGAATTTGTGGGAGCCCGGATGATGTCCGGGGAGGCCCCCCTGGTCTGCGTCCAGCACCCGGGCCAGTCTCTGCGTCAGCTGCAGGTCCTGGGTCATGCCCGTCAGTCCCACCCTCTGGAGATCTCGGTCCTCGCCGCGTCCGGAGCGCTCTGTACCGGGGGATAAAGTGGAGAGGCCGTGAGGTTTTATAAAACTTATTTGCTGCAAACCTCTTTTTAAATTACACATTTCGCATCCTGCCACCTCGGCGGCCCCGGGCTGGACAGGTTCTCCGTCTGGCTTTCTCCCTGGATGCTTCTTGACACGTAGATGATACAATCCTCCCCCCCTCCCACCCCCGGTCCGGGGCCGGAGGCGCCTCTGTGGACAGCTCAGACGCCAGCCATCATTCTTCCCGGAACTGCCTGACAGCCGCCCAATCTCCACTCCGCGCCCCGGTCAGTCCCTCTGCGGCCCAGCGACTCCTGCCCTGGCGGTGGCGTCACGGGTGCGAGGAGCCTGTGACCAGGCTCAGGCCCAGGGCCCATCGCACCGGAACCGACCGCATTTCCACTGGGAGGCGTCTCTCGTCTGGGCCTCGCTGAGTCTGTATCCGCAAGGTTGTGGGACAGACTTTATATAAATCTACAAGAGTGTCTTTAGTAATATGTGTATATATATACATATATACATATATGTATATACACACACACACATATATACACATACGTATGTATATATACATATATACATACATACGTATATATATACATATATACATATACATATACAGTGGTACCTCGAGATACGAGTGCCCTAACATACAAGATTTTTGAGATACGAGCTGTTGAGCAAGCGATTTTTGCTTTGAAATACGAGCAACATTTGAGATAGGAGTAATCACACGGATCGGCCGGCTGCACATGACCCACAAGTTTACCTCGATTCGAGCATCTCATAGTTTCCCACACCTCAAGGTTATGGAACGAATGAAACTCGTACACACTGAGTGGCCAGATTATTATGATCTCTGAATGCATAATACTGCATAAAATCTGGTCATTCAATGTGTGTGTGTGTGTGTGTGTGTGTGTGTACACACACACACACACACACACACACACACACACACTAGAGGCCCAGTGCACAAAATTTGTGCATGGGAGGGGGGTGTCCCTCAGCCCGGCCTGTACCCTCTCCAATCTGGGACCCCTCGAAGGATGTCCTACTGCCAGTTTATAGGGATTGGGCCTAAACTGTCAGTCAGACACCCTCTAACAATCTGGGACTGCTGGCTCCTAACCACTCATCTACCTGCCTGCCTGCCTGATTGCCTCTAACTACTCTGCCTGCTGGTATATTCTCCCCCAACTGCCCCCTCCCCTCCTAGCCTCCTCATTGTGGCTACATGCCTCCTCGTCCCCACCTCCCCTCCCCACTGGCCTGCTCACTCCAAACTGCCTGATGATCACCTCCAACTGACCCCCACTAATGGGGTGAGGGGCTGATGGCTGTTTGCAGGCTGGCCAAGCCCCCCAGCCAGGACCCTCATCCCATGGGAGTGTGGCCAGCTTAGGTGAGAAGCTGAGGGCTTTTTTCAGGGTGGCCACTCCCTCCCTCCCTAGCTCCTCCTTTTTGTCTTTTTTTTTTTTTCAGCACCTCCTTGAGTGGAGGCCAGAGTGGGCTGGAAGCAGGTATCTAGGGCTTATCTTCTATAATTGAAACTGTGTAGCTTTGGGTGGAGTCCAAGTCCAGCCAGGGCAGGTGGGAAACTTGGCTTCCTCAATTGCCAGGGGCAACCCAAACCTCCTGCTTGCTCCAGCTCTGTGGCTGCCACCATCTTAGTTGGGCTAATTTGCATACTCACTCCTGATTGGCTGTGGGTGTAGCGGAGTGATGGTCAATTTGCATGTTTCTCTTTTATTAGTGTATATATATATTAGAGGCCTGGTGCATAAATTTGTGCATGGGTGGGGTCCAGCCAGCCTGGCCAAGGTGAAGGGACATGGGCAGTTGGCCAGCCTGCCTGCTGGTAGAACTCCTGGTCAAGGGGACAATTTTCATATTAGCCTTTTATTACATAGGATAGACACTGAGTGGCCAGATTATTAGGTGTTCAGAGATCATCATAATCTGGCCACACAGTGGTACCTCAAGATACGAGTTTAATTCGTTCTGTCACCTTGAGGCGTGGGGAACTATGAGATGCTCGAGTCATGGTAAACTGGTGGGTCGTGTGCAGCCGGCCGATCCACGCGATGACTCCTATCTCAAATGTTGCTCGTATTTCAAAGCAAAAATCACTCGCTCGACGGCTCGTATCTCAAAAATCTTGTATGCTAGGGCACTCGTATCTCGAGGTACCACTATATATATATATATATATATTCTGGCATATATACTATTATATCTCCAAACAGGACTGCGCCCTGGAGTGAAGGCAGCAACAACTGGGGTCAGGCAGCGTGTCCCCATTGGCCCTGTCCTGGAAACCCGCATCCATAGTCCACCGGAGCTGCTGGGGAGAGCAGCCGATCACGTCCCACCCCGCAAACATTGTCACTAACTTCCTGTTGGCCGCTTCCTCTGTTTGTGTGCAGGGAGGTGCCAGGTGCCCTGTTGGGCACAGAGGCACCCGGCGTCCTGCTGGGAGGTGACAGGGTGCATCCTCCGGGTGTTGCACAGCTGAGTCCCACGGTGAAGGCACCCTGAGAGCTGGGGGGTTGGGGGGACTTTCCTGCCCTCTGAGGACGGCGGGCGTGTTGACTTTGAGAAAACACAGTCTGAAGGGCACTTGAGGAGCTGCCAGAGCTGATTAAAAATGAGGCCTTTAAACAGCGCCGTGGTGTGGCCACCACTAAATGGAAACATAAGCCGGGGCGAGAGCCGGCGCTTCCCAACCAGCCAAGATTGATGGCAGTGAATTACCGCGGCGTTCCTGCGGCATATGTTTGGGCACCGGAGAAAAATGAGACTCGGTCCCAACTAGAGACTCTCGCATTGCTTCTAGCGGCGAGCCAAGACGTAAACGGGGAGCTGCAGCCAGCCCTCGGACCCGCTGCGAGCGAGAGGCGCACTGGGAGGAGATGGTCAGAGGAGGTACGCGTGTACAAAGCACCTCCATCGGGCGGGAGTCCTTTAAAACCCCTTTAAGCTCCAGTCCCCGGAAACCCTCCACCCAGGGGAACAGATAGCAGACACCGGGGAATGAGCACAGAGAAAGGAGCTGGAAAGGCCGTCGCTGAGGCCTGCCCCATGCCAGGCCTGGTCCAGCTAGCTGCTGGTCTCGTTTATTTAAGACATGATGGATGTGTTTTATGGAAAGGAGGCAAAACACGAGGGGAGAGGCAGGAGCTGTTTTTCAATAAAGAAACCGAGATTCCAAAGGTGACGTCACACTTCTGAGGGTGCAGGGGGCTCCGATGCCAGGTCAGAATCCGGGGGGTCAGGGTGGCTGTGATTGAGGTCTCTCTGAGGTCATCGCCGCCTGAATGCCTGGATCTGAGAATCTGGGCAAAACGGCTCACACATCTGCTCACTCAGGCTTTGTGCTTTTGGAACATCATATCAGGTGACCCATGATAACTTCTTAATCACCCATAGAAGTAGTACTCAACCGAGACCGGTTTGGCTCAGTGGATAGAGCGTTGGCTTGCGGACTGGAGGGTCCCAGGTTCGATTCCGGTCGGGGGCATGTACCTTGCTTGCGGGCACATCTCCACTGTGGGGCGTGCAGGAGGCGGCTGATCGATGTCTCTCTCTCATCGATGTTTCTGACTTTCTATCTCTCTCCCTTCCTCTCTGTAAAAAAATCGATAAAATATATTAAAAAAAAACATATCAGCTGACCCATGATAACTTCTTAATCACCCATAGAATTAGTACTCAATACACAGATTTCACGTTCCACGCACACAGGAAAGTCGGCTTATTCTTGGGGCTCAGCGTTTCAAGGTTGTGTTGGGGAGCAGGGGCACAAGGGGTGCGGGTAGAATAAGGGAGCTGACAGGCAGGGAGTAACGGAATGCCCGCAATCCTTTGCCCTCAGCCCCGCATCTTAGGTCAGGCAGACAGTGGGCATGCATATCAGCCCGCCTTCCCCTGAGAAGATCCCCCACTGTCTATGTCTGCTCTTTGGGATGGTAGAGTGAAAGGTTGGGGACATCTAGGTGACTATGTGCCAGGAAAGGGACCTGGTTGGGAAGGGGCCTCTCACACGCAGTGGCTGGGACCTGCTTGTCTTGTGAGCACCACAGGATCTGCTGGGCCAGCTCTCTGCTAAACCACCAGGACCCCCCGAATCTGCCTTCCTAGCTCAGGTAGGCCCCGGACAGGGCGCTGAGTCAAATGGAAAAAGCCTTTCAGATGCCTCATCCTCTAAGCAGTTGGAGAAAGGGGGGTGGTGGTTTCCTGGGGATGGAGGCTCCTCCCGTGCGCGCAGGAAGCCCATTCTGCAGAAAATGGTTAGAAGTGGCATGTGTCAGAGTGTGACATAGCCCCTGGGGTGCCGGCTGTCCCGCTGCGGCTCACACACTGGACCGTGGCCCGGAAGCACAATCTGTTACACGTATTCAGTGACAGAAGCCCTTCACCGACGCCCGCAAGGATTCCGCTCCTTCCAAAGCTCACTGTGGGGGAGAAGCAGACTCGCTTCCATCTTGCAAACGTTTAAAAATACGAGGAATAGCGTTACCCGGTGCTCTGAAAACACAGTGCACATTAGAAATAGAAAACAGTTCCAACCGGGTAAAGTGCTCTTATCCCAAATTTGGGAGAGGGAGAACCGACAGTTAGGCTAACAGATATGATTCAAAATTAATTTTTGGGGCCATATTAGCCACGACATCCAGGTGCTTAAATGCACAGATAGGAGGGGGTTTATTACTGTATTTGTATGTGCAAGCCCAGCCTCTGCATGCATGCACTAGCTCTAACATTATTCATCGTGGCCTTGCAGAGAAGCTCACATTTTTAATTTTTTAAAACTCCCTAAAAACTGAATGATGTATGTGGTATTTTCTTCTAGGAACATACCACCATGAATCAGAGTTCTATTTTTCTAAATTCCATTTTTCTTCTTCTAGCGCTATGTACAGTTAATTCACGGACAGCTAGTGCTTCTGGATTCCCAAATTAAGCACTAATGCTTGCCGTGGTCAAATCTTACATGTTTTAATCAAGGCTCAGACTCTCATGACAATTCTCCTAAAACGTACTCTGGGCGTCTGCGCAGATGACTGAGAGAGGATGAAAAGCAAGGGAGGACACACCCCCTAATCCAGTGATTCTCAACCTTCTTAATGCCACATCCCTTTAATGAAGTTCCTCATGTTGTGGTGATCCCCAACCATAAAATTATTTTCGTTGCTACAGTTATGAAGTAGCAACGAAAATAATTTTATGGTT
>JAAGEH010000282.1:1147780-1161272 GCA_011751065.1 Lasiurus cinereus | reverse complement strand
TTTATGGTTGAGGGTCACCACAACATGAGGAACTGCATTAAAGGGATGTGGCATTAAGAAGGTTGAGAACCACTGCGCCTAACCATTGGTCTGGAGCCTCTGGAAGAGCGTTCCTTGGAATGCCAGCAATCCAAAGCCATGACCGATGTGGGCTGCTGGACTGTCCATCCATTCAGTGTGCCTTTGTGAAAGGCAGACTTGGGGCTGGAAAACATGGAAGTGTTGGTCTCTCGTGAATGGGATGAACCCATGGTAGAAAAAGTGACAATATTTTAAGTAATGAATCCCTCTCTAAAAGAGCCTGTGTTAACTCACATTGGTACTTTTAGTTTTTGCCTTGACAATAATTTGAATTTTTGCATGAAGATTTGCAAGAGATTGGGTTGACTTCATTTATTTTTGTTGTTTTTGCAAATTTCATCATCACATGGACTAATTATCAAAATGATCTGAGTCTGGTGACCTGGGCCTTCGACCACTTTAATCTCACTTGTGGAAAGGGGGCCCCGCATTTAGATAGGTTGCTTTAGTTCAAGTCAGAAGAGTTCTTTTTAAATATATATATTTTTTATTTATTTTTTACAGAGAGGAAGAGAGAAGGAGAGAGAGTTAGAAACATCGATGAGAGAGAAACATTGATCAGCTCCCTCCTGCCCACAACCAAGGTAGATGCCCTTGGCCGGAATCAAACCTAGGACTTTTCAGTCCCCAGGACAACGCTCTATCCACTGAGCCAAACAGGCTAGGGCAAGCTAGAACAGTTTTGCTCTTGTAATTAAACAGTCTTTATTCAAGCTCAGTATTTGACTCTAAGAATAGGTTTCTATTATTTGTCTTTAATAGTTATACATTAATTTTAAGAAGTTATCCTACACTCTTTATATTTATGTCTCCTTATCCTAATTTGCCCCATTTATCATCATACTCATCTTCTTTATCCTCATCCTAATTTTTCATGCTATTGAATTTAGAGGAAAGTAAGATGTTGGGCATTGACAGTTTTTAGGTGAGTCTATGTTTTATTATTATACAAGCAATTATTCTAACACTAGAGGCCTGATGCATGAAGACTCATGCAAGACTGGGCCTTCCTTACCCTGGCTGTGGCACTGCCTTTGCTCTGTCTGGCTGGAGCCGCCTTTTCGCTCTGGCCCGGAGCCAACTTTCCACCTTCCCGCAATGCTCAGAGGTCCTGAGTGGCTGCAGCAGTGCGAAACACCTGTGTCGTCGCCATGATGATGATGCAAGTGTCCCACCCCACCCCCAGCCGCCTGGCGCCTGTGTATGCAAATTAACCTGTCATCTTTGTTGGGTTAATTTGCATACTCACTCCTGATTGGTTAGTGGGTGTCTTGAAGGTATGGCCAATTTGAATTTTACTCTTTTATTAGTGTAGATCATATCCCAAAACTCTGCAGCACACAGTGCACAGACGTGACTTGTGATTCTGTGTTTAATATGCCAGGGCACCTTTTCGGCCATGTTTTTAACAGGAAAATAGGCATGCAGGCAAGAAAACTTCTTTACCTCTTTCTTCCTCTGAATTCTGTAGCAGCTGGAAGCCATTTTAAACCTTGCTCCTGGGCTGAGGCTTCTGTTATTAACTTTCTATTTCCATCGTGACAGCGATCGTTGCTTTCTACACTGAGTGGCCAGATTATGATGACCTCTGAATGCATAATAATCTGGCCACTCATATATATATATATATATGAGGGCCTGGTGCATGAAATGCATGGGTGGGGTCTGGCCAGCCTGGTGAGGGGGAGGGGACATGGACGATTGGCTGGCCTGCCTGCTGGTTAAACTCCTGGTCAAGGGGACAATTTGCATATTAGCCTTTTATTCTATAGGATATACACCGAGTGGCCAGATTATTATGCGTTCAGAGATCATCATCATCTGGCCACTCGGTGTATCTGCAAGTCACTGGCTGCAGCGTTTTTACCTTGTCAAGCGTGGCACTTCAGAGAGCCGCTCAGAGCCCAGAAACACAAGCCGAAGACTTGGGCTCCCGGTAAAGATGCGAGACACGGAACGCTTCCGCACTGGCTCAGAAAACTGAACTCGACAGAGCATGGCAAAAAAATAAAAGTCATTTTCCTCCTCTGTTCAAGAAGTATAAAGCTTCCTCCCCGTTGTATTAGTTAGAAAATGGGGACATATTATGGAAGTATAAAGATGGCTTCCAGCTTCCTCTCGGGGAAATTACCCGAGAGGCTGACAGCAGACTCATTCCAACTTCCATCTCATGACACGTGTTTATTTTGTGGGGGTCAGTTAGACACTTGGCGACCAGACCTCGGAGGTCTGGGGCTGAGCTGTTGACCCATTCAGTTTATTGAGTGTCCTCTGCTCAGGTGATTGAGTGGATGGATAATAAAAGACAGGTGCATTGAAATGGAGGAGGAGCTCACAAACCAGGAAAGCATCGGATGAAGCTCACAGAAGGCCACGTTAGAAGATGCACATTCGGTTGGAGCTGGGAGCTGGGGAAAGCTGGCAGGAGTGTTGTCCCTGTCAATGATAAAGCCAGGCACTGATTAAAGGGGGAAGATGGGTTTTAATCAGTAAGAACTGTCATGATACAGAAGAGAGTCCAGCATGAATTCAACTTTGATGTGTACAGAGGTGACTGGGCTTTTAACAGGGAGAATGAGAGAATGGGGAGTGAGGCGAGCAGGAGCTCAGTAGAATGAGGAGGGAGGGTGAACAGTTCCTCAAGGAGGAAGGGAGGGCTGGTCCATGTGACACCCACCTCACTGAATTGGGCATCTGCCCTCCCACAGAGACTGCGAGACAGGGCGCTGCCTTCAGGTCTTGGCTGGAACAAATAGCGGATTCTTCAGGCAGCCTTGGGTTTTCTCCATGCTTTAGGGAAGGCCTCGTTCATCCTAGAGCTGTTAGAAGCTTTGTGAGTGTTTGTTCAAGTCTGGACAGGCTGAGGCGGACCTAGTGGAGGAGAGAACAGAGGAGTTTGGTCAAAAGCAAAAACATTATCCCTTTCCTTCTTACGACACGGAAAAACGCCAAAGAACTGAAAAGCACAGAGTCTATCAGGAAACAGATGCCTCGGAGCAGATGACTAGCCTGAAATCTAGTGAGATCGAGTTCTGCAGCACAAAACAGGATGAGGGCATTTGCTTAGTTGAACACATGTCACCGAATAGCATATGAGGGGATGGAAGATTTAGCTGTGCATCTTCAACTCACTGCAAAAACGAATGCGTGGGCCTGCACCTGTTGGTCTCAGACACGGCGGGGTTCGAACTCTCTTGGAGGCAACATTACCTCCGGAAGAGAACCGAGACCCTCGTGAAGTCCAGACCTGAAGACCAGGTTGAAGTGCTCACCCGTCCACCGCTGAGGCGTCATCAGAACGTTGGAGAAGGTTCCCTTTCCTACCCCACAGCCACAGTGACAAGTGCTGGTATTGAGGAGCAGGCGATGTGTGTTGGGGGAGCAGCGAGAGGGCAGCTCCTCTGGGGCGGACCCAAACCCGAGCCCAGGGTAAACACTGTGGGGACCCCTCTTGCAAGTTTGCTCAAGCCACAGACACTCTCTTTGCAGGGATTGAAGGGCTGTGGTGCCGGAAGGTAACCATGGCAACAACAGACTTCAAAACCCAGGCCAACTCCTAAGACTTTGACACAAATCCAGGAAGCCAAGCCCCAGGAAGAGGAAATGCGTGCTCACCTTGAAGTACCACGCTGATTTACCTGGCTCCCGCGGGAGGTGTCTGTCAACAAAAAAATTTAAAGCAAACAAATGGGCTGGAAATAGCACAGGCAGAGGAGCAAACCGTGGTCAGAAGCCGGTGCAAAATGTTGACAACATGCAAGATTGAATAGTTTGTTCCAGCAGAAGAACGGAAACCCCAAGAAAGGATGAAGCGGAGATGCTGGAGACAGACAGAAGAAACTATTCCGATGGTCTCATCACGGGACAAAAACAGTCATAGGCAAACAAACAAACAAACAAAAAACACAGCTACCTCGTTTCACAGAGGCTACGACTCTCCCTGGTATAAACCCCACAGCATCTACAAAAACATCTCTAAGAATTAATACGAGTTTAGTAAGGTCACCAGCGAGAAGATGGATATACAAAAGCAGTTATGTTTCCATATATCAGCAATGACAACTGGAACTCTATTATTTCCAGTAGCACACACACACACACACACAGACACACACACACACACACAAAAAAAATGAACCATGAGAGAAGAAATTGCCTCCTTGGATACTCAGTGCAGGGGACAAGGACTGGCACCTTTGTCGTAGGTTTTCCTGACCCGCCTTCGGGTTCAGCGTGCCTACACTATGACAGGTTTTCATTTACGTCCGCTCTGCACCCTGCCTTTCTCACCCACACCCGAGAGGGAGGTAAAAAAAGTGGATATGGCAGACTCCCTGTATACTTAAGTCACCCAGAGTTTGAACAATCACACTGTTCGATGTACAGCCTTTAAGGGTGTGTTAAAATTATACCTTGATGCCTGTATTTTTTTTGTGTGTGTGTTTTTTTAATGCCTATTTTTATGAGCTACAATGGACATTGTGTAAGTTGAAGGCGTACCATATCTGATGCACTTAGCTATAGAAACATGATTGCTACCGTGAGCTAACACTCCATCATCCTACATGACTGTAATTTCTGTTTCAGAGGGAAGCATTTAAGATCCACTCTCCTAGCAACTTTTATGGACCTAAGGCAGTGTTGTTAACCGTCATCACAATTCTGGGCATTGGGTCTTCGGAGCTTAATTTATCTTACAACTGGAAGCTAGGACCTTTAGACCAACATCCCCCCCACTCCATTCTCCCACCCTTTACCCAGATCTGGCACCCACTCTCCTCTCCATTTCTACAAGCTTGCCTTTTTGGATTCCACGTATAAGTAATATCGCACAGTATGTGCCTTCTCAGTCAGATTGGTCACAGTCAGCATAATGCCCTCACCGTCAGTCCATCCATGTTGTCACAAAAGGCGGGCTTTCCTCCCTTGGTAGTTGGATAATATGTCATTGTCTGTCTGTCTGTCTATTATCTATCTATCTATCTATCTATCTATCTATCTATCTATCTATCATCTGTCTATCTATGACATTTACTTTATTCATTCATCTGTTGTCAGACATGTAGGCTGTTTTTATATCTTAGCTGCTGTGAATGATGCTGCAATGAACACGGGCTTCACAGATATCTTTTCAATACTCTGTTTTGAATTATTTTGTGCAGATTTCCAGAAGGGGTATTTCTGGATCATCTGGGAGTTCTGTTTTTCCATTTTCTTCTTGAGGAACATCCATGCTGTTCTCCCTTGTGGCTAAAACAATTTACATTCCCACCAACAGTGTGTAAAGATCCCCTTGTATCCACGCCTTGACCAACATGGACCTCTTGTCTTCTTGGTGGTAGCTGTTCTACCAGGGGTCAGGCGAGAGCTCGCTGTGGTTTCCATACAGTGCCCTGAGGATTCCTGAGGCTGAAGATCTTTTCATGAGTCTGTTGGTCATTTGTACGTCTTCTTTGGAAAAAAGTCCATCAGATCTGTTGTCCATTTTTAAATTAGATTTTTTTAGTTGTATGAATTACATATATATATATATATATATTATATATGGATATGTGGATATTAACCCCTTCTCAGATACATGGTTTGCAAATATTTCCCCCACTTAATACCTTGCCTTTTCATTTTGCTGATGGTTTCCTTTGCTTTACAGAAGCTTTTCAGTTTGATTCAGTCTTTATGTCCATCTTCACTCTTTCCTACTTTAAAGCTCATTTTCCCAATAATTTTGTTCCATCTGGATAATTCCCATGAATGTTTCTTTTAATTTGGAATCCTGGCCTTCAACTTATGGTGAAATCTCCCAATCTCGCTAAAACTTCGTTTCTGATTATTAGGATATAAATGTTAAGTTAAAGGGTCTATAAGACAATGATATGAGATCATGCCCGTGGAAAGAACCCAACAGATGTTAGCACTTCTCTGCACCTTCAGGAAAAATTCCCGAAATATCCCTAAAATGTAATATTTGCCAAGCCTCCAAAGTGTTTCCCTTGCTGTGCATTTAAATTTTTCATATACTATATCTTACATAATATTGTTTTAACTTTTATGTATGTATGCCACATAATTTATATATTTAAATTTGAATGTAAATTGTTATTATATTGTATTTCTACATAGATCTTTTTTCTTCACGTATATTCGCCTCCTAATACCAATGGGATTTGCACTGTTGTCTTCTTTCTATATAGATTTCGTTACTAATTACCAGACAATATTAAAACAATACCATTAAATATTAATATTTAATATTATCTTATTAAAATGTGCTGGAGAAGTTGATGCCAATGAACTTGGATGTGTGTGGGTGTGCTCAGAAGAGAATTTTGATTATGAAAGAGGGATGAAACTGATGACAGCAATAAACTGAGAACCAAGAGCCTCCATAGAAAACCCACCCCAAATATCTACGAGGTGCTTGAGAGCCTCCAGATGAGTGTGCGCAAACTTCAACTCTTCAAGTTCATGGACACAGCCAGTGTTCTTTTCTACCCCACCCCACATCCCTAAATGCAGAGGCAATGATGGCTGATGACCTGGCGGTACGGTGATGGCACAGGGACATAGTCAGCAGGTGGGGGCTGGCCACATGGTGGCTCAGGAGAACCAGGGATGTCCTGGCGAGAGATGGCCTCCAGGGACCAGAAGAGCAGAGACATAATTCGGAAAACCATCATCAGAAAAATCTGACCCCACACAGACATCTCTTACCTCTCTGAAGTCCCAAATATGGCGACCCTTCCTCTCTAAGACAGGAGTCAAATAGTCCTGAGAAAGAGTTCTCAAAGCCTGCGGCAACTTCCCTCAAGGATCCGTATCACGTCTCTGAGATTCTCAGATACCTGTGCCATATTTTTTTTACTATTTTTTAATTTAGAGGGTCTATGCTTTGCTTAAAATACCTTTTCTTGCCCTTTTCTGGATGCCATACATATAAAGTATTTGAAAACTCAGCAAGACACCCCATTACTGTGGCGTGCAAAGCCACAAGCAGGGGATGGAATGAAACCATCGCATGCAGAAGCAGCCGCTGAGAGCTTGACTCGTTCATCACACATTACTGTCCCCAGTCCAGGGGAGCTAGCAGCGAGGGCTCCCCAGGGCTCATGCTGGCTCCCTCTTTTTCCTCATTAAATACACACTCACATCATCTTCTTCCTGCCCGAACCTTCAGGAAGCATCTTACAGGTGCCGTTTCTGCATTGCTTTTCTGCAAGATGAGTGCTTTCACGCTCTCCGATTGTCATGTTGGTGGTCTCCAGACAATGAGCACCCTCCCCTTTAAGAAAATCACGGACTAAGCAGATGCTCAGAGATGGGTCAGAGCACAGCTCCTGGTAATTAGTGGAAAGAAGACAGAAACTATTATCTCTCTCCAAGCATGGTGATCTCTCTCCTTCATCAATCTGTCTGCCTGGTTCGAGCATTAGTGATAACGGGCTTGGAATGAACATTAAGTGATTGGCCATGTGGCGAATAATAATGCTTCATGTTTGTGAATGCTGTAAATAGCACGCTAGTTAAAAAATTAAATGAAGCTCAGATCCCTTCCACTGGTGATGCGAAGGACGTAGGTGAGAGCCAGATGGTGGGGTGCTTCACAGAGACGTCAGATCGAGGACCGCGGAGCCCCCATCACTGAAGGTCCTCATGGAGGAGTGATGGACAGGAGGCCTTAAAAATGCAAACCAGACCCAAGTAAAAGAACACTATATTTAACAGATGAGACCCGTTCTGAAGTCTCCATAGCAACTGCTAAATGTTAAGCATAAATGATGGGATCAGAGTTATCAACGATGGCTTTCTTTCAGCCTCAGCAATTTCTAACCCGATGATGAGACAGCTCCCTCCCCCACCCCCGCCAGAACTTCTTCCCCAGAAGACCTCTGCAAAATCATTAGAGCAGCTTTTATCCAGGATTGGCAAATCTGACCAATAATTTGGGCAGGAAGCGCATTGTTTTAATGTAAATGGAACCTGGGATGAATCTATCTATTAAAGATGACGTGCGTGCATTAGTGTTGGCTGCTGGAGACTGCGATGACCGTGCATGAAAGAAAAGTTGGTACCCTCCCATGTCAGCGACGAAAGCCACGGATCCATCAGTTTTACTCTTGACGTTATTTTGTGTGATACAAGTGCATGCATGTGTGAGTGTGTGTGTGTTAAATACGTTTTCTCGGGCTATTGCTTATGATGCGTTGGCTTCAATATCAAAAGAGACTCAATTGTTAACCATAAAACCACAGATGGCTGGTGGGTTTGCTGTGCGTTTTGCACACCTTTGGACTGAGCGATGAGGTACATGCTGAGCATCTGAAAGCATGTAACACCCAGTCTCCTGCAATCCTCCAGTCCCAGACAGAGTCACGGCCGGCACTATTGCAGGTGGCTTTGGGTACTGCTGTGGTTTCTGGTAAATTGAACTCCGGGAGATCTAGCTGGACCAGAGAAGTTGACTCAGGCAGCCTATAAAAAGCTGTCAGTGCAAATAAACTCAGATACCAGAGAATATTACATTTGGGTCTAAAAAAACCCGCTCTAGGAAAACGATCCAGACAATAAGGAAAGAGAGGCCTTCTTTTGTGGAATTTCTTCCGTGGGACACGCATCTTCCATACGTGTCCACAGCGTAACTGAAAGCCCCAAATTCATCAACGAAGTGCCACAGGTAACCATTTGGTACAGGACAGAACCAAGTACTGATGTGGCGACTTGCTCAGAAGAATGAAAAGAGGCTTGCGCGTGTCCAGCCAATAAACATTTCCTTTCTAGGGCCCTGGGGTCAGGGCTCTGTGTGCTGACTGTGCGGCCCACATGCTTTGAGGAGCACAGGGGTGAGGGAGGACGTCTCCCGAGAAATCACCGCTCCTTTGCAAGGGGTGCTGGCAGCTGCAGAGGCTGGCCTTGTTGGCCAGGGCAGCGATGATGCCACGCACAAGGGGATCATTCAGATCAGGCAGGGTGGGGGAAGGTACCTGTGACCCTCCCGACCTTGAGACCCTAGAACTGTAAGAACGAAGGTCTGCAAAGTTAGGATCTCAAAACCCAGGTAAACATAACGTCAGCGACACTGCTGTCGGGCACCACAGCCTCAGAGGCTCCTTGAGAAGCGTTTTTCTTTAAAAAACCAAAGGTCCCCTCCGGAGAAATGGGTGTGGATGGCGGTGTGGCGGTGTGGGGATCACACTCTGGGATCACAGCCAATGAAAAAGCCCAAGGCACCAGTTCAAGCAGTGCCACTGCTGGGCCAGACCCTCTGGGCATAAGACCACGGCCAGTTGAGGTGCTTGCTGAGAGGCACAGGGCACCTCAGAATGGGGAGGGGAAGTTCTTCCTTACAAACACCAGCCTCAGCCACATGACCAGCTGCAAAATGGAGGCCTGTAGTTGTCACAAGTAGCTCCTCTTTAGTTTTCATGTACATATGCTTGTGTGTATCCACATATACAGCCATAAAATACATGGTTTGTTGCTTTTATTTGGGGACTCAGGATGGTTTCAGGAGGTATGTACGAGCGCCAAGTTGATAAGGGGTGGATGCGTGATGGTTAATTTTATGTGTCAAATTGCATGAGATTAACACTTAAATGGGTGGGTGCGCCTTGTCCAATCAGTTGAAGTCTGGCCCTGGCTGGTTTGGCTCAGTGGATAGAACATGGGCCTGCGGACTAAAAGGTCCCGGGTTCAATTCCCAGTCAAGTGCACATGCCTGGGTTGTGAGCTTGATCCCCAGTGTGGGGCCTGCAGAAGACAGCCAATCAATGATTCTCTCTCATCATTGATGTTTCTCACACTCTCTCCATCTCCCTTCCCCTCTGAAATAAAGAAAAAAAATTTTTTTAAAAAGAAAGTGAACAGAAGACAATGGTCAAACCACTTGAGCAATAGGGGATTCTTCATCAGACGGTCCTTGAATCCAGCTCCACCATCACTTCTCCAAACAACTTTTGCTTTTAGAGGTTTAGGTAAAAAATCAGAAAAGGGAAATTTATTTTTGATCAATGATTGGGTAAAGAGAAAATGCTAACTATAGAATAGAGCCTTAAATATTACACCCTTGACTCAATGAATAAGACTGTAGCTTAAATGTCACAGGCCCATTCCCACCCATGTTACCTGTCTTGCCTTTTTGCCAGTATTTGGAATGAGGTCAATATCAAGAAAATGTCTTGAAAAATTGGCATTTGTTTTACTTCAAGATAAAAAAAAAAAGTAAAAGTAAGGACTTTTTTTTATCTGATCGACTGTCTAAAAAAGAATTGAGCAATAAAGAATAATAATAATAATGGTTTCTCATTTTTAATTAAAATCTTTGTAGTAGTTATTACTGAATTGCGTTAGCAATCAAGTCAATCTAATTTTTAATTAAAGCCATGGCGCATCATAGAATTGGGATAAAATTTAATAGTTAAAAATATTTAATCTCGTGTTTACAAAATAAGGGTCCTTTATATCTTATAAACATTTGAAAGTCAGGGACAGGATCTCCCTAAGTCCTCTGTGCCCCACTGTGGTGGGTATGTAACAGGTGCGCGCTTGACACTGATTACATATCAGACATTTCTGACAACTTATAATTTATCAAGATTATGTCAGGGAGTTAGTAAAAGACCCCGAAAGAAAGCTAACTTCGTGGCTTTCAAGATAGTGGACTTTTTACAAGGTCAGCTAGGAGACTAAGAGGAACTCTTGAGAAAAAATAATAAATGGGAAACTTTAAAAGTAAAAAGGGTTCCAGGAAACGGTGGAATCCACAATGTGGCTACCTCTTATCTTGTAACTCAGCACCAGGGGCAGGACGCATTAGAGAGGCAAGGTGAATCAGGCACAGAGCCTACTAGAACAAAAGCCAAGTGCGTTATCTGACTAATTGAGGCATAAATAATTATAATGATCAGTCTTTGTAGAAAATAGAAAATTCCCATCGAAGGCAGGGGTGAAGAGGAGTGCAGTGCTAATTTGATTAACGTTCTTAAACCCTTCTTTGCTTTTAAAATGCCGTTCTTAAGTGGCCGAAGTTCACAATTCCGGAAAGACTGGGCATAGCACTCAGCTTCCACGTTCTACAGGGAACCATCTCAGCTCTGTGAAGGGAAGTGGACGTTGATGTGTGTAGATGGATTTTAGAGGTTGGGAGGAATGAGTAGTGATGTCCTAATTCCGTAGGCGAAGGTCTTTGAGGGATTGGGATACTTACCGGTAAATGGAAGGGAATCACAGCTGTTCAAGTGTGGGGTAGTGTGGAGCACATTAAGAGCGTGTTCCCACAACTTTCTTGAAGAGACACCCCATCCTGAATCAGTGACTGGAATTCCACCAGAAAACAACAATCTTAACCTGAAACATTCCAAGTTGTTTTAAGTGGGAATCACTGTCAGAAGGGGCGCAGCCGTTGCCTCTTGAGGAGATGCATTGTCACCCATCCTTTGATCTCATCTGATTGGAGGTAGACCAGCTGATGTCTGTGCACCTAGCTCTACCCCTAAAGAAAGAGAAGGCGTGAAACTCAGGGTTCTGTGCAAAAATAATTTTCTTCCTATTTTCCTGCTTTGCCCTGGGCTAAAGATGGTAAATCATAACATGGAAATTAGAACCATCTGTTGGCAAGATAGAGCACTGGAGAGAATTTAGCAACAAAAGTAGGGAATGATGTATTCTAGAACTTGTCTCAAAACATGGGGAAAATATAAAATGTCCACTTTTCTTGACAAAGATATATCTTGTGTTCTCTGTACTTAGTTATATTTTCTAACATTTATTTTCTCTTAAAGATATCTCTTTTTAGGCCAGTCATAGAGTTTACTCCAACTTCACCCAGTAATATTCTCTGGAAAGGAGTTTAATGATGTATAACGATACTTGTTACAAGATAGTTTATAATACTTCCTGATTAAAATAAAAATCAGTAACTCATTATTCAAGGGTTCTGGAAATGGAAAACACAACAAAACAAAACAAACAAAAAAAAATACAACTTGAGCTTCTGGGAAAAAATAAACCCCCAAACATGGTGGTTATGTTGCTTTACGGAGTTCACTTTCGTGAAGGAGAGCCCCTATGTTTACTGGTTCTTCTGGTGTAAGTCCCACCATGTGCTAGTATGTGGTTGGCATGTGTTGGTCAACCGAAGACCAGAGCAGTGCAGGCTGTTACCGAACAGGCTGGATCTACTCTGAGAGCTTCCATCTGGACGCTTCATATAAAGCGTATCCAGTGCCATGAAAGGCAGAGCATCCAAAGGAGCAGGTGAAAGATGTCTGCACAGGGTCACCTCTCTTTTTCAGTTGTAGTCACGGCCGAGAATAATGACAGCCAAAGGGAACGTGTGCAAAAGAATGAGGAAGCCAGGTGCCCTTTTTCTAGAGCCCCTTCTACACCCCACTCCTCGTCGGGGGCCAAAGATGGTGCACTAAGTCCCCCAGCAGCAGACAATATGTGTGATCCGTCCTCTACCTGGGACGCTCTGTAGAGACTCAGGGACCCAGATTTTACTGGGCCTGCTCATCTCCCTCTGCCCAGCATGGGCCCAGCTCCCAGCTCCCAGAAGAAAGGCAGGTGTTCAGCATAAACCCTACTTGTGCACCAAGGATTTAGGCACCATGAGCCACTCTCGGCCCTTTAGGGAATGTTTCAAGTAAGCGTAGGAAATGCACATAGCACGAGTTCCCCTGGGGTCGGGGTGGGGGGCAAGGGGTCTACCGCAAGCAGGACTTTCTCAGAATGAGGTTCTGAGCACGATATAGGGGCTTTGTTCTGCACGAATTCCACTGCAGTAATGCACCACCGACCCCCTGAATTGGGGGAAAGGGTGACGCCAAGTGTCAAGCTTTGGCCAGCGGGAGGAGGGGTCTATTTCTTCTGGGGGAGTGCCCATACGGAAAGCCCAGAAGCCACAAAAACGTATTTGCATCCTCCACTCACCAGTGACTTTCCCATGATACTTTCCGTTCCAACCTTTGCCCATATTTTAAGTTCAACCTCCCTCCCCCTTTGCTGTTTTCATAGCTGCTTTCTCGGCGGTGGCTCACAGATGCCATGTAAATGAGGCCTGTCCCTTCTTGAATATAAAGCGGACTGTTTTCTCATTGACAAGCATCTGAGGAGCATCCCATTTCCCACGTCTGAAAATAGGTTTCGCTTCAATTACACTTTAAAAACGCAACGCTTTCAGGTAATTTAAATCAAAGCAATTCACCCAGGAAGTGTCCCCAGGCAATTAAGTCTGGGGCCTTGGTGCGCCATGACAATGGGGCTGGTGGCAAGTCAGCTGTGAGGGAAGCGTGCTCCCGGGGTTAGAATTCAGCGCGCCCAAGCGAGAGGTCATCGATTCGGTTCCAAAACCAGGAGGTGCGGACCACCGTCACTTGTTCAGAGGCCGAGGGGTGCCCGGGAGAAACAGCGTAGCAGA
>JAAGEH010000282.1:930280-1142780 GCA_011751065.1 Lasiurus cinereus | reverse complement strand
CTGAACCCCATCCTCAACATTCAGCCCTGATGCGGGCCACCCTGGCTTTTCGCAAAAATTCAGCTTTGCCGTCAAAGACAAACCAAAACGAGCGGTGTGGGCCGGAAGTTTTAAACGTCACATGTGGATAGTAGGTAGCGAATGGCTACAGGAAGTGAATTAGGAAGCAATCCAGGATATGGGTGGACCTGTTTAGATAAATTAAGTGCAACACAGGTGCGTAAAGGAAGGCAAAGGAGACCCACGAGGAGCCACATTCCTGGGACAATGACTGTGGCTGAGGCCCTCGGGGTCCACAAAGTCTCATGTGATACACTCATGAGTGACACTTCTCTGGACCAGGCTGCTTCCTGTCCAAGGAAGCCAGACAAATTCCACACCTTTTAATCGTGTTCGGCAGGAAGTCACAGGTGGCTAGCCTTCCGCATCCCTCTTATCCCTCTCCTCCCGTCAGCCTTCATTCTGATGCTTGAGCTGCCACTGCGGCAGGGACAGCCTGCAGAGTGACAGGTACAGGCCACATCAGCTCCAGTGTTCAGGGGTGAGCTTCCTCTCTGTTGCTTCACCTACAACCCAATCAAATGTGCGATCCCTTGTGGGCACCAGAACCCAGCGCAAGAGCAGGAAGAAAGAACGATGAGACATCCCCCCAAACAAGCTATGTATGCAAGAGGCCAAGTTCACCTGGAAGAGAGTAAGATTTAATTAGCAAATGACTCAATAATCTTGAAAAAAAATACTCATGTTCGCTATCAGGAAGTTATTTGAGCTCATGAGAAAATGGATCTTAGTTATGAAATTGCATTTCGTATTTCTGCGCATCGAGCTTCTGAAAGTGAAAGCAAATTCCACTCTCTGTTTATGTGACTAAGCAGGCCGAAAGTATTCAGAAATTTAATGACCGCGGGACGGCAGGTGAATTCTGTTTGGTGTGCGGTAGTTGCTCGGCACAATGCCTCTATAATGTCAATGCGCACACTTGGAGCTATCAGAAAAGGGAAATGCTACTGTTAAAAAGAAAAGCTGACAAAAACCGTGGCCCAGTGGGGTGTAGGCAGCCCCTTGGAAGCGGCATACCTGGTGGGTTTTACTGGAACACGGGAGAGTTTCTGCATCAGAATCGCCAAGTGGTTATTCCAGCCATCTCTGCTGACTCATTTTAATTTTTTAATATATTTTATTGATTTTTTACAGAGAGGAAGGGAGAGGGATAGAGAGTCAGAAACATCGATGAGAGAGAGACATCGATCAGCTGACTCCTGCACGCTCCCTACTGGGATGTGCCTGCCACCAAGGTACATGCCCTTGACCGGAATCGAACCTGGGACCCTTCAGTCCGCAGACCGATGCTCTCTATCCACTGAGCTAAACCAATTTCGGCTCTGCTGACTCTTTTCGTCACTGGCTTCCTTGTCCTCTGGCTTCTTCGGTCCTGCTCATCTTCCGGGTGGTGGCCTGGCAGATGGAGAGTCTTTTGGGAAAGGCCTGATTCAGAGTCTCAGTAACACGTAGGCCACGGGTGGCAGACGCCAGGGACAACCGAGATACATAGAAAGAGGGGAGAGCAGCGTCATGGGCAGTGAAGAGAGCCAGGGATAGTGGCAAAGGCCCGGAGTGCCGTGCCTCTCTGATGGTGGGGGGCCAGTGGGGCGCTGTGTTTCAAATACGTTTGGTTCCCCCCGACTCTTCTCTGTGAGAAGTGAGTGCTCCCTCTGTGCATTCATCAGCACTCCTTCCACGCCACAGCGATACCCATCGCCCCTCGCTCTGTCTGATCCAGGGCGTCTCCCAGCCCCGAAACCTGCGGGCCGCTCTGCGATTTCATGTTTGTACCCGCACACTGGCGGGAGCCCAGCGGAATCGATGGCTGGAGGCCCCTGGAAAGAAATAACAATGTCAGCTTCCCCCTGGCTTTATGATGGAAAACCTCTGCCATCACGGTTTTCACGTGAAAGATGTATTTGCCACTTCGCAAACGCCAAGTCTCATAGAAGCGGAATACCAATGATAGATTTCTTTGTAGCCATCAACTCCTTAAGTTTATGACATGATGTGGCATACCTATTTGTCATGATAAACGAAGCCCTTTTACTGATGGCTGGAAGCTTTGATGTGTTGACGTGCCGGAAATAGTCTGGCTGTGTCCTGAAGTGTACAAATTTTGTGGCACGTACCACGCCGGGCCTCATGGGTAGTTCAATGCTACCGGTGGTACGCCTGCCCGCATATTTCACCGTGATAGCGAGATTTGTCAAACGGTTGTACTTTTAAGTGAAAATAAACTTTCAAGGATAGCCCAAAGAGAGTGATGTAATCCGAGAGAACCCAAATGGTAGACCTCGCTTCCCTTCATACACACTGTACAGTTAGTCAACGCTTGGCTTCTGTCATAAAGATTCCTGGGGAGCAGAGACCATGGAGCATATTTAAATAGCTCAGAGGAGGTGGGGAACACGGTTCAAGTCAGAAAGCTGTGCATTCCGGGGGCCACTGCCTTTTGGCTACGTCCTGGTCATATTTAGAACTCCGTGTTTCCTAGGGAGAGGGACGGAAGCTGTTGCCCCCAGTTTGTAGGGGAAAGGAGGCGGGCCTCTGTGGGTGGCACTGAGAGGAAGTTCCTAGCTTTGGGTTAGGGTGGGAGGATCAAGAGGTTGATGCACAAACTAGCTTGTCCCAGACAGGATGTGAATGGTGACGTGGGTTCAGACAGGGGGCCCAGAATATGCCATCCGTGCTGCGGGGAGCCCCTGCCGGTACCTCCTGACCCAGCGCCTCCAGAAGGAACCCGCAGAAGCTCATTTTGATGAGGCCTCAGGTGGTGCAGGCTGAGGTGGTGGGACCTTTGCCCCATCTTTCTGAACAGACAAGGGCTTCCCCTGAATGGGCCTGACCCATTGCAATTGTTCTTGCCTCTTGCATGGCTCACCCCCCCCTACCCCGCCCTGAGCTGGCCCATGCTGAGCGGCTCATGCCCCTTGGTACCCACTCTGCCCCAGCCTCGCCCTGGGCAGGGAGAACACCCAGGTACTTGATGCACGCAGGGGCCTCTCCACTGTGCAGTCTGCTTTCGTTGGGTGCGTTTCTCTGAGAGTATCTTCTGGGGGTGCTCGCTCAGGAGGTGCTGGTAGGGGCTCCATGCAGCACCAATTGCATATGTGGGCCACGTGTCTGAAACGATGCCGTAGCTCGCATCCTGTCGGGGTCAAGCTAGTTTGCACAGACCCCTCTGGCTCCCTCTGCCATAAATCCAAAGCTAAGAATTTCACATCAGTGATGCCCACAGGGGCTCACCCCCTTTCTCATCCAAACTGGGGGCAACAGCTTTTGTCCCTCCTCCCACGAAACGTTGAGCTCTAACTCTCCCCAGGACGTAGCCTCAGCGCTGCCCCGGTGGCCTGAGATGGTGGCCATGGGCTGTGGGTAGCAGGGGCCCTGTTCCCGGAGTTTACCTTGATGCCTGTTTTCACCCTTGCAGCTTCCAGAGTGTTGCTCTTCATGGGATTGCTGTCGGGACTTTAAGATATCCCCTACCGCCCTACCCAGTGTGGCTCAGTGGATAGAGCGTCGGCCTGCGGACTGAAGGGTTCTAGTTCGATCCCAGCCAAGGGCATCAATGTACCTTGGTTGCAGGCTCATCCCCAGTGGGAGGTGTGCAGGAGGCAGTGATCAATGTTCCTCTCTCATCGATGTTTCTAACTCTCTATCCCTCTCCCTTCCTCTCTGTAAAAATCAATAAAGTATATATTTTTTTAAAAAAAGATATCTCCTATAGTTTCCCATTAAGGGAACAGCTGAGAGAGCCAGCTATACCGCCACCACTGGAACTTTCTAAAGGCGGGGTGAGGTCATGGGAGAGAAAGCCTGTTTTCTTTCACCGTGTTGTAAACATGTTTTTGGCATGTTCCTTTACCAAGGCAGGCCATGGCCGTGGTGAGCCGTGTCTCCTGCCCGATGCCCAGAGAAGAGGATCTGCACTCCGGGGCCTGTTGAGGGAGCCTGCTAGTTAACTCTGCAGATGGAAAATTCCAGCACTGCACGTGCCAGACAGAGGAGGGAAGGGATGTGAGGGGGCAGGATGGTGGTGGTACCATTTAAGATGTACTCACCAATCGTTCGCAGAGGACGAGAGGTTTTGAGCCCGCGCTCCTCAGTGAATTGGCGTTCCTGGGGACGGCCACAAAGAACAGCCCGGGGAGCGGAGCCGAAGCCGGCTGCCGTCGAGGCCAAACGATGCTGCTAACAAGCAACCCTCGCGGACTCATTGAGAGCAGAGCCGGCCTGGATTGCAGCCTCTGCGTGCATTTTGATGATGCCGGCTCGAAAACAAAAATGATGAGAACTGTAATAATAAAGTGCTAAATTGGGGAATGAAGGCCTCACAAATGACCACTTCTGGACACTCAGCTCTGATTTAGAGTAATTTTTATGTGGAGTGTATATATTTTCATTTAAACTCTATTACATTTTTAGTCATTTTCCTGGGTTTTCCAGACAGACAATTGCATTTCTCAATCTATTTTCCCATTCCTTTTGGTAATAATCATACGTCCTCTGCTCATTTCATATGTTATTCATCAGCTATCCATTTCTGAATCACTTAAAATAACAAAGATGTTGACAATCACTGGGGAAGCTGAAGTTTCAAAGTAGGATCCCCAGTATTTTGCCAGAGAATAAAATAATAATTGGAGACACATATCCCTAGGTATAAATAGGAATTATCCTTTGTTCCAACTTTGAAAGCTTTTTTTCTTATTCCTTTTTAACCAGGGAGCGTATTTAATTGCATTGAGTAACTTCGCAGATAATGAAATATGCCTGTGGGGTTTATGTGTTATAGAAAGAGATCCCGAAATATAATGTTAGCCTTTCATTCCAGGCCTAAATCCTACTTGGTCTTGGTAGATTATTTTTTAATATATCATTGAATTTAATTTTCTTGTATTTTAATTTATTTTTAATTGAAATCTTAATTGGGATTGGTTTAGCATTCCTTATTTTTTGTACTTTCCTGAAGGGCTTAAAAGTGCATTATTCATATATTGCTTCTGGTATAACTAAAAGGCCAAAATCAAAGCTCCAGTTTATTTCTTTCTCGAATTCTATAGGTCTTGAGTTCCTGTAATGTTCAGCCAATTTGGCTTTGGGAAATAGAAAAAGCGTGTCTTCTGCTCGGATGAGTCTGGACTGGTACGTGCCACAGGGACCCCGGGACTGTCCTGGGTTCCATGGGGCAGATGGTCCCACTCTCCTGTCCCCTCATTTAAATGTGCTGACCTGTGTTTGCTCCACTCTGATTTGTGATATATTTCTGTCCTTCGTGAAAGGCTCTTCTAGGAAGCATGAGCGATTGATTGCAAAGCAGTTGTGAGTAAATGAAGCAAAACCATTTCCGGGAGTGAAGAGGTCAGTAGGCTTGGACCTCAGAGTGTGAGGCAAAGCATGCTGGGTGGCAAACCAGAGCACGCAGAGCTGCGTGGTCTAGGCCAGTACGTTGTTGGCAAACTCATTAGTCAACAGACCAACTATCAACAGCCCAACGATTGAAATTTCTTTGGAGAGCCACATTTTTTAAACTTAAACTTCTTCTCACGTCACTTCTTCAACATAGACTCGCCCACGTCATGCTATTTTGTGGAAGAACCACACTCAAGGGACCCAAGAGCCATAGGTGGCTCACAAGCGTGGTTTGCCAACCGCTGGTCTAGGGTAGTGATATTGGTCTTTATTCCATGAGACTTAGTAAGGCATTTCCTTACTAGAAAGCATCGACTAACTATATTGTGGAGGAAGTAGAACTCTGGATAACCCAGAATCAGAGATCTAGAGGGTAATTTGAGATATTTATAATTCATGGTAATTCATGAATGGTTGAGGAGAAGGTGAGGGTCTGTGGGAAAATTAGAGAGAATTTTCCCGATAAATCAAGAAGACTATAAAGACCATGCAGAGAATTAGGATGTGGTGTCTGTGTGAATTCCCAGATTTCCCACTTGTTTCAGGTGGACAGAGAGCCGTAAACTGAGACAGGGAACCCTGGGGTAATGCCAGATTTGGGACAGAGAGAGATAACCCAAGTTTAGTGCTGACGATATTGTATTTGAAATGACACTAGGTACGGTGTGTATGGGTGTGCGCCTTAGAGGAGAGGGCCAGGCTGGAGATGAAAGAAGTATTGAGTCAGGCCGAGAAGAAACATACAAAAATAACCCCTAGCAATACAAAACCAAACCACTCTGCCCTCTTCTTTCTAAGTGGCATGCAGATAAAATAATGTACATTCTAGACAAATGGCTACCCACATCCGAAGTGTTATGAGCACCCTTTCAAGCTCAAAACACATCTTTTGTCAATAAAAATCACTTAATGAGACAACATTTAAAATGGTAAAAGGTATACTAAGTATCCACTTTGAAAATGCTTTAACATATCTTAACTGCCTTAAAGAAAAGCCAGTGGAGAAAGGTGATAAACACATTTACAGCAGCCTGGAAAGCAGATCTTAAATCACTTCTATGGGACCTGCATTAGCAGAACCCTACCTGTGAGTGCATCTGAGGACTGGAAAAAGCATGACACCCCAATAAATGTCTATATCTTGCTAAAGCATTTGCACAAGCATCTTTGAAATTGTTTTACAAGAGTACATCCAGCTATTTTCTGTTCTTCTCTTCCATGCTGCATGTTGTTGCATTTTGATCTATTTGACCCAGCTGTGTGAAGGGTAGAATGGCATTGCCAATGTTTTCAATTGGAAACACCTACTAAAAATAATTTTTAGACGGACCATCTTTTTAGTTATAGGGTAAATCCTTAAAGGTAAAATGACTGCTGGCCAAAGGTATAATAACATGGGGAATTTTGGTCCCAGAAGCACACCCTAATTTTCTTTCCCTGAACTCTCTATGCCAATTGGTATATGTAAGTGTTTTTTTTTTCATAAATAATTTGCACATTTGTTCTTATCTTTAGTAATTGAATTATTTACTTTTTAAAATCAAAGTACCATTTGTAGGTCCAAATTGGAGCCCCCAAGAAAAAGGTGTAAGGTTGACTGTTTATCTGGTAAGCAAGAATGTCCTTAAACTTGATGACATTTGCCAATGTTTTAGGTGAAAAGGCAGGTTACCTACATTGAACGTGCCCACCGTTAAGATTAGCAAAGCCGAGTAGTTTTTAACAGTCATTGATAGTTCCTGTTCCGTGTGTTGTGTCCTTACTCTTTGCTTATGTTTCCTATCAGGTTATTGTTTTATTCTTATAAAGTTAATTTTATGCCACAGAGACTGGAACCTGGGCTTCCTGGAATTCAGCCTGCTGTGACAAATGTCATGAGTCCAAAATATCAACACACGATTGTTCCCATAGCTTTTACTGAACAACGTATTCATTTTTTTTGGTTAATATTTCTATCTAATACTGTAATATCATACCTCTAACTGCCTCCCTCGCCAGCCTGGTTGCCCCCAACTGTCTCCCCCCTGCCAGCCTGGTTGCCCCATGCAGCCTGCTGCTCAGTCATTTGCTTACCCCTCACTAACCCCCCTGCCGACCTGGTCACCTCACACAGCCTGCTTGTTCAGTTGTTTGGTCATCCCTCACTAACCCCCTCCCCCCCAACCCCCACTGGCCTGGTCAGAGGCAGCCATCTTGTGAGGGTTAATTGGCCTGTGACCTACTTATTATATAGGATAGGATACCAAGTTGAAGTGTTATCTCTTTTGTTTCGGATCTAAAAGTTGAATAATTTATGTCATCAGATTTTATATGTCAAATAGTGTTTTGTAATTGTATTTTTAAACGATGAAATATTTACCCCCAGTATTTGTATGTCGTTTCGACACTTTGCTCCTTGCCCGAAGGTTTTTTTCTCAATATTTCCCAATATTAGATTTCCAATCTTTGGGTCCTTTTTGGAACACAAAGAGTGTCACTTAGCAGCTCGAGACTCCCAGCATATACTTAATGCCAGGCTCGTTGTTCCTTCATTTGGACCCTCATGTGATGGAACTTAGTCACCGAGTCTATATTAGCAGCTAAGAAGCTAAGGTGAGGCTCAGGGACTTTTCACTTGACAAGTTCCGCCGCAGAAAAGAATATGGAAAGAATATGTTAAGAAACCACAGTTTATAATAGAAACCCACTGAGGATTCATGAGCAGTTCTCTTTCTCTTCCTGACACATGCAATCGGGTGTCAGGAGACATTTATGAGATGGGAGAACTGAGATTACTGAGCAAATAAAAAAGAATGAATGCAAAGAAAAAATGACTTATGATAGACGGAAATGCATTGCGTTCTGTCATTAACTGCTCCAAACTGGCTCCATCAAACTTAGATTTGGAAATTATAGGTCGTGGATCTGGTATGTCGTTCATTTACAACCTTTCTCTGTAGATCAGCGGTTCTCAACCTGTGGGTTGCGACCCCTTGGGGGGTCGAACAACACTTTCACAGGGATCGCCTAAGACCATTGGAAAACACAGATACGATTCATAACCGTTGCAAAGTTACAGTTATGCAGTAGCAACAAAAACAATTTTACGGTTGGGGGTCACCACCCCATGAGGAGCTGTCTTCAAGGGTGGCGGCCTTAGAAAGGTTGAGAATCACTGCTGTAGATGAACGTGCTTCTCCATTGTCACATGCTGTTCATCAGTTTGATTAGCAATTTCGGCCCAAAAATCTCACAACTTCATCCTGTTGCTGGGAGAAAAGCAACGCCAGAGCTGATCTGACCAAGAGCAAGAGTGGGCCCCGCTGTGGGAGAGTTCGGGGGCCGCGGGCAGGACCGAGACTCCCCCACGGCATCCCCACCACCCACGGGTGGGAACGCCCGGACGTGGCACTCCTCAGCATCTCCATGACGACAGGGCTGGTCTTCAGAAGCCCAGTATGTACCCTGCACCCCCAGGGCCGTGCCCCGGACATGTGCAGGCCGGCGGGCAGAGCTCCGTGGGGTCCCTCCCTGGTGGACCAGTGAACTGCAGGCCTGGGTATGAAAACAACAGCCAACTTCAAACATCTGGAAGCGGTCCTGGAAGTAACCGGCAAATAGAGAAGCATCCGTTAAGAATTCTAAACATCTGCCAGGAGGGATAAACGTTGATGGTGTTCGAGCCAAGATCGCTCCCTCCCGCCCCCCTCCAAGCTCAGGAAGTGCGATCCCACTCCAGACCGCCCCCTCCCAGCCACCAGGCTCCCTTCCCAAGAAGAGATGCTTCTCATCCTGCCTCCCCGGGAGTGAGGCTGAGAGAGGGGGTCCCTCCTGCCCGTCACCGCCGACGGGATGACATGGGGTGCAGAACGTGGAACATGCCCATCACGTTCCCTGGCTCCTGGGTCAGTGATTCTTATGTCAGAGTGTTTACCCAAGTCAAGGGGGCTTCCGGCTGCTTGACCCTCCTCCACCAGGCTATCCAGCTCCTAGAAGCAGGTGTCACTCAGAGGGGGGCAGTGCCCACTCCCAGCTCCAGGGCCCGGGTGGTGCTGAGATATTCCTGCCGGGAGGAGAGCAGCCACAGAGCCCGCAGCCCCACGGACTCACCACGGAGGGACTTGACGGAAACAAGATGACCTGCCAACCAGAGGGTGGCCTGGGAGAGAGGGGTGGCAGTCCCAGGCCACGGGGAGGAGAGGTGTGGCCACAACTCAGGTCTATGACCTTTTCCCCAACAGCCTACCACAGCTCTGCTGGGTCTGTCTATTTTTTACATTTTAACTGATTCAGAGTACAGTGGTATCTCGAGACACGAGTTTAATTCGTTCCGTCACCTTGAGGCGTGGGAAACGATGAGACGCTCGAGTCGCGGTAAACGGGTGGGTCGTGTGCAGCCGGCCGATCCGCGCGATGACTCCTCTCTCAAATGTTGCTCATATTTCAAAGCAAAAATCACTCGCTCGACGGCTCGTATCTCAAAAATCTCGTATGTTAGGGCACTCGTATCTCAAGGTACCACTGTATTATAATGATACATCTTATTTTTCTTATCCTGAAATACAATTTCGGTAATTGTGTTTGAGAAATAATTTTATAGAACTTTAGGCGTGAATCTTACAAATATGCCTTTGAATGCTGTTACCTTCCAAAATCAAAACCCAAAGATTTTTTTTCTTCCCGTTTTTTTCTTTTAGAATTTTTTTTTTTCATTAAAATGTGTCTTTGTGATGGAGAAAATTCAAGAATCAGGATTTTTTTACTTCCCACTTTTTTAGTCATTGTGGCTTATTTTCTTTGTTTCTATTTTCCCCAATTTTGAAGACTATTTTTTAACATACTTGTTGTTATATGTGTTTTTTCTTTTCAAAATCTTTCTAACAGCTTTATTTTTCCCCCTGATTTTAATTACCAGGTGGGTTTTTCTTTTTTCCTAGTGAAATAAGAGCACGCCAAGTATTTCTCTCTTTCCCTCAACTAAATTTTATTAATACATTTTCATCTCACTTATGGGAAGCGGACCTCCGCCCAGACCTCTTCAGCCCAAACTGGCAAGTGTGCGCGCTGCTCCGTTCCGTTCTTTATCTTCCCCGACTGCTCCGGTGACAGCTGAGCGCGGGGAATGGAAATTTCTACCCGGCTGTCAGTGTGAGCCCGGGGTGATTACGCTTTGAGGCCCAGCCGGGGTTCTGCGCTGGCTCCCTATTTCAAGACACACGGCTCCTCCCGGCAGCTGGGAAGACTCATCCCGTCCCTGGAAGGAGAGGCGCCTCTCTCTGCCTTTCCCCTCCGTCCTGTGGCCAAGCCTCCGGGCAGCAGGAGGGAGCGGGGACCGCGTTTGGCACCCCTGCTCTGTTCTGTTTGCCAAGCAGAATGCCGCGTTTCTGTAGTCGCCGATGGGGTTGTAAAACACAGCATGTTCTTCATCCTCACAATGGACGAGGCCAGGGAACTGGGAAGGGATTGTGTTTGCTGCGATTTTGCATATTTAAGGAAGAGGCTTTCTTCTTTCCATATGTGCGTTTTCCCTCCTCCAGGGAGGGCTGTGTCCGCACAGAGTTGCTGCCCAGTGTTGAGAGGAGGTGGAGGGGGTCCATGGAGCTAGAGCAAGTCACAGGTGAAACCGATCTCCCCCAATCATGCCTCAGAAAGTTCCGGGTGAGCGGGGAGCTTGGGAGGACACAAAAGCAAAAACGTCGCTCCGTGCCAAGTGTCTCAAATTATTATTCTGATTGCACGAGTGGAGAGATGGGACTGAAGGGCCTGATAAAGTGCTTGCCATGTCAGGGATGATGAATTCAAATTTGGGTTTATCTGATTCTGATGCCCTTAACCTTGGCGTTGTTCCAAAAACACCTCCTTCCTTGGAGTCCCTGAGAGTGTCCCCACCCCCTGCTTCCCACCACCATCCTTCCAAAACATGGAAGGTGTTAACCCAGTTCCTAATGTTGCTCGTGATAAAGTCTTCAGAATCAAAGTGCACCCCTCTGGTGATTCTTCATGGGAATTCAGTTATCAATAAAAATCTAGTTCCCAACTGTTGCCCTAATATGTTTCTAATGATGCATTACAAGTACGTTTGGAAACACGCTGTGAAAGTCTCCAAAATCCAGATACCACTGGAAGGACTTACCATAAATATATTCTGTGATTATTACTAAAATTCTCATGGTGTGGCAAGCCATCTGGAAAAATGCAAAAACGAATGTATGGGGCATCACACACCCTGCGATTTCTTCCTGGTCCCAGATTGCAGTCATCACGACGATAGCTGTAGAAGAGGCACGTTATTATCATTTTTTGAGAAGAGACAAGTTCTGTTTCCAGTCAACAGGAAGAGGCCCCATTTCTCCTCGATCCTCTTCTTAAAACTAAACATCCCTGAACATAACACAACCAACAGACACAGACAGCCTCTGAAGGGCAGGAAGAGAGGGGGCTGCTTAGGCAGCTCGGGACTGGAGAGATGATGCCAAGGCATGTTTACTAGTTTATTTTATTTTATTTTATTTTATTTTATTTTATTTTATTTTATTTTATTTTACTTTTTGCCAAGCTCACCAGCAAGCCTGAAGTCAGTGTGGGAGAGAATCCACAAAAGCAAGGACACTGGGGATGATTCACTGGGAATCGCCACCTTAACAACCTCTTGCAGGAGAAAAGGGGTGTGATTCTTGGCCATAAGAGGAAACGTGTTATCTACAAGAAGCAGTGGAAAATAAGAACACTACCCCAGCTTCCCAGAGACACTAGGACTGTGAAAGGGGGACAATCTCTCTATATAAAAGCCTAAGTGACCATCTGACTGTTTGACTGTCTGACTGGTAGCTATGATGTGCAATGGCCACCAGGGGGCAGATGCTCCATGCAGGAGGTGCTGAGCTGCAGTGATCGGTAGCTACAGTTCCCAGGTGATGAACCGCACTCAGAACCAGAGAGGAGGGAGTCCAGTTCCAGAATGCGTCACCCAAGAACCACCCTCTCACAATCCAGAACCTCTTGGGGGATGTTGTTGAGATGGTTTCAACCTGATCCCCACAGACCAGGCCGAGGTACCCCACTGGTGCACGAATCCATGCACCGAGCCTCTAGATTAAAATAAAACAAAATAAATATAAAGGGAAATATACTGAAGAAGTGTCATGCTTAAGATAGACTCAAGTTTCTGAAAAGGTGGGAATTTCCATCAACCTGTCATAACTGATGGGGAGTTATAGTAAATGCTCATTATGATAAACATATATTTTTTAAAATTATAATAATAAATAAGTAAGTGGTGAATTTTTGAATTCCTGTGTGTGGAGTTTGAGGACAGTAAAAAACAAAAACAAACTCAAGTCAGAAGTTAGAAGACAATAAGACGTTAACCAATAATTAATGCAATAGCCTTTGGTTGGAGTTCCACCTGAAAAGTTAATTTAATGTGGGTTAAATATGAGTTTTGACATTAAAAAGAACTGCAGTTCAAAGACCGTTAATAACAACTATAATAAATGACAGTGTCTTCAGGGAGGGAGTATTCAATGAAGTGTCACCGAGACCAACAGAGTACCTGATATCCATTAACTTCTTAATTAATTATTTGATGAAAGGAATAGGCCTCAAATAAATGAAATTCTCTGTTGATAAGCAATGAGGGATGGTGACAACATCAGTAAAGATGCCAAGTGCAAACTGACCTAAAGAAATGAGGAATTTAAGCACATTTTGCAAAGAAAAGTCCTTGCTTTCATGACGGACAAAATTAGGAAAAGAAGACATTAGGATATGTAGAGATTTGAAAAATCAGTGCAACTTTCATGACATATATTTGTATATTAAGCTAAAAGGAAAAGGCGTGCAATGAAATTTGCTATCAAACGACAACACTGAACTAAGTAGACCTCGATAGATGCTCTTCGCACAGTGTGCATAACAGATAATGTGTATATCTATACTTACATATAAATGTAATATTTAGGACTGTAACAACTTAGGTCAGCAAAATGCTGACATTTTTCATTTTGCATAAAATCTATTGAGCAGAGAGGGAGTTGGAGTCCCTGGGGCCTCCAGTCCTGCAGTGATGCCTGTGCAGCCAAGGGCCTGGGTAGGTGGTTCTGTGGCCGAGATATCCCACTGGTGTACGAATCCACTCAACAGGTGACTGCTGGTGAGCAGACATGTCACTGCATCTTTCCTAGACTTTTTTCACAACTTGGGCAGGAAGAGTCTTACAAATGACAATGGCAATAAGGAGATATTGGTCATTCTGTTATACTAAGACATACTTAATTTGTATGTCTTTATTTCAGAATGGAAAGTGTTAACATTACGCCCATTTTACAGACGCCACCTTGAAATTTGCAGTGTGGTGACGGCTTCCCTTGACTATTGGTCAATGCTCATCGCTTTCAAATTCTAAAGCTGTGCCCTTTTCATGACTCAGCCACCCCTCAACTTACTGCAGCAAATGTTTCAACAAGGAGAGAAATAAATTATATTCAAACATTACATCATTGACCGAGATTACTACATTGAATCAAGTACATTCCACACTGTTCTTTCATAGACAGACTACACAAGAAATATGACCTGTATTTTACAGAGACGACAGCGATACCACTGATGAGGTGTGAGTTTGAGACAGAGCTGGGCCTAGGTTAGTGCCGTGTCTACATTTGATCAAAAATACATTGAAATAATCTTGCTCCATTTATGATCTTCACATCCCATTTTTTCAGAAGGAAAATATTGACAGACATCCCAGGGAAGCGAGAAGAGTGAAATAACACACTGAACTCATTGCAAACTGACCGAGCAGGAAAATGAGTCTTCCTGGGGCTGGATATTTTTTGTGTAGATGGCTGTCCATCATATACCTCTTTCAATCGGAACACAGAAAGCATACTAACGTTTCTGGGGTAAGGTGATTTTATGGGACTCCAAGGACAGGTGGCACTGTTCAGACGGTAATGACTTGAAGTGGTCAGGGACTCAGGGAGAGGATCTTGGCAAGGCCTCCAAGGGAGAGAGGTCAGAAATAGGGCATGACCCAACCTACAGGGCATGGGGCTTGACTTATTCTTAACGATGCTCAGACCCTGCCTCTGAGGAACTCCCTAAATATTGAGGATGTTCAGGAGAGTACCCCTATTATTTTTGCCCCCTTGTCACCCATGGAAGAAGGCAGAGCCAAGGAAATATGGCATCGTTCTCAGAAAGATTGGTGCAAGACGTCGGTGCCGACAAGACACAGTATCTGAGCTCCTCTTCTTTTGATGACAAGTCTCTCTCCCTGATGTTGCACGTGGAGCCTGATGTGTACTTGGAAAATACCTAGAATACAGTATACCCTGAATGAGAGGCATTCTGAGGAAGGTGAATGAATTGGCTCTTTCCATTTTGTTCTCACTCTCACCTTTTTTTCCCCCCCCTAGAACAAAGTGAAGGTAAGCGTGTGTCACGATATGATGAACGAGGAGAGAGGTTTTATCCGTAATATGTAATTTAATGCTTTGTTAGGATCCAAAAATATAATTTAGCTGATGAGAACTAGAATTCAAAATGCATTACACAAACAAATCATAAATCACAGAATACCGAGAGAGGAAAATTGATTAATCAATCTGTTGTGGAAAATAACAAACAAACTCCCTCAAAAAGCCTCTCTGAAGTTCCAACGGGGGAAAAATTGTGATTAATGCCTTGTGCCCACCCACTCCATTTTAAGAAAGGATAGGAATGAGGCCTTTCTGGATTAATGAAGAAAACTGAGAAGAGAATGGAAGTGAAATGCAAAGACACTGAGAAAGATGGGTTGCTTAGTCTTCTGGTCACTCACTGGGCCTGGCTCTCCTTTCATGGGACGAGCAGAAAGGCAAGGCTCCTTACTCCCGGTGCTTATGCGTCTGGCTTAGGGGCTCACTGCAGAGAATGGATGAGGCAGACCTCTACTTTATCTCCAGGTGCAGTACCTTGGGTACCTGATGCCCGTTGCTTGATGTTCTTGTCATTGATACTTTACCTTATGGTCAATACCATCTGGATCATTTTAAATCTCTGGGTTACAAATGCTTTTTAATAAAAGAGCTGGAGGAGCCTTTGAAAAGTTCATGAGATCTTTGAGAAGAAGATTGTGTGGGGTCACCATTGACACCAGGACTTCAGGGCTGGACCTGTGACTATTTCTGTGGAAGGTGCTACTTCCTAGAACATGGGCCTTCAAAGAGAGCACAGCAAGTCAGAATACCAGCAATATTGAGAAAAATAACTCAATCACACAATACAGTGGTATCTCAAGATACGAGTTTAATTCGTTCCGTAACCTTGAGGCGTGGGAAACTATGAGACGCTCAAGTCGTGGTAAACTGGTGGGTCGTGTGCAGCCGGCCGATCCGCGCGATGACTCCTATCTCAACTGCTGCTCATATTTCAAAGCAAAAATCGCTCGCTCGACGGCTCGTATCTCAAAAATCTCGCATGTTAGGGCACTCATATCTCGAGGTACCACTGTATATTTTTAAAAACATACCACTGCATTAACCACATCATAAAACGAGTGGCTGCATTGCAAACCTGACCTTGGCCAGCACCTGACAGTGGTGGTTGACCAACAGTCTCCCGCCAGGACCTGGGTTAAGAGTGGATTCCCAGGACACACCCCCATGAATCCACTCCACGGACCATCACATGTTGCTAAAATAACTGCATGTAATCAACTCCAACTGAAGCTGCACATGTCATTCATGAAGCAAATCTGGAAGAGAGGATGTCTCGGGGACGTGCCAGGACTCCATGCATCAAACCGCAGTGGGGAAGAATGAAGTCAATGTCGAGGATGCTGGGGGGATGCAGCAGGGCTGAGCGCTTCCGTTATGCATGGAACTGATCTACTGCAGCCTGGCTCACAGCCTCTCCTTTATCAGGGGAAACCGAGTCACAAACCAGGTGGTAAGCAACGACCATCTTCATTGCTTGGTCACGAGTCCCTCCTGCAGGAAAGGCTTTTCATCATTCACGACGTAGCGTGGGTTCATTCATTCTCTTGCTTTCTTTTCTGTCAGATCTACTGCATTCAGCATGCCAGCCCTGGTGGTGTTGGCAAAGAGTAGATGGCACTGCTCACCTTCCACTCCCTTAATTCAAGGGCCACTGGTCTGCATGCACTAAATACTCTCCCCCACAATGTGGACAGGCCTTCCATCTTCACTCACGTGTCAAGTATCCCGGATTCCTAAAAGAATATCTCTACTGTGGGAGCCCGCTGGCTCTGCTCACCCAGCATGTGACAGCACAGGGAATATGACAGTGTAATCTCAGAAAACACTGTGGGCTCATCAGCAAATGTCTCAGAGAAGGTCTCCAGATGGGACGGGAAGCAATGGGGAGTGTGTTGTCATCTTACTGTCATCACAAGGCACTGCTGCGGTTGAGATCCATTTAAGAAGAACTCCCAATGGCAGAGAGATGCCCCAAGGCAGTGTCTATGCCCCTCACATGCCAGAAGTTATCACCCTGAAGGGAAAAGTCACCCTAAGAGGTCCAACGGGGATTTGGAGAATGGAGACTTCCTGACGATTTTGGGGACTGAAAAAACACCAGTTGTTCTTTTGCTCAGGAGGTTCCTTCCTCAGTAGTTACCTGAAACTGGGTCTGGAAGAGGCCCAGTGTTAAAATTCAAAAGCTTCTCCAGCTGTGCACCCCTTCAGCCAACCTGTATATTTTTAGGATCCTTGGTGTCCCGCTGGAGATATTGATGTTGGAGTCTCACTGGGGAGAGTTACAGAGGTGAGCTGAGGCCGTGTGCTGAGGTTCACATGTGATACCCTGGTACCCCTGCCTGCCTTCTCCCGCTCTCACTCCTGGCATGGACAGCGAATTCCCAGCCAGCTCAAGCCCCTTCAGCTACACACACACACACACACACACACACACACACACACACACATCCGGGCACAGAGTCCTGGCTGGTCCCTGCAGCCTGCTTTGCTCATTTTGATTTACAGACCATATGAGAGCCTTTGCCCATTCCATTTACAGCACATAAATATGTCTTAACCTCACTGTACCCACAGATAGCATTTTCTCTTATTCTCTCACATCAAAGCTTTCCCTAAGGCACCGCCACACGGTTGGTGGTGGTTTCATCCGAAGAAAACAAAGTCAGCGATACTGACCCTGGATTTGAATCCCCATCAACCCCTCAACCGGGGAAATAATTTCCTCACCTTTACGCGCCTCAAGTTAGAGTGCAGCGATGAATCCACGTTGGACTGTCCGCGGCCATAAAATTTCCCCATATCTGCAGGGAAGTCAAGTGGTATGAAAACACTTCAGTAGCTGGCTCTCCAGTCTCTGATTTAACTTGCACTTAAATTTAGCTTCTTCAGTATCTTCTGAAGGGGAAGCGGTTCAGCAGGAGCCAAATAAAAGTGGAGTGCCTCTTCTCATCGAGGTGCGAGGGCCTCTCATCCTCATTTTCATCCCTAGGTCCTTCTTTCCTCCCGGGCCTGAATTATTATTATTATTATTATTATTATTATTATTATTATTATTATTTGGATCCCTAAGGAAATCAGAGCACATGCACAGGTGCCCAGTTCTCCCCAATGAAGAATTCGCTCTGCCTTTCATCTCCACCTTACAAATGAGAGGAGAGGGCAGTGCTAAATACACATTCTGTACCTAGCTTCTGGGGTGTCAGGTGAATAATAGACTCTGTCCCAAGGGTCACTGAAATCTGCCGGGGAGGGGAAACAGCAGCAGCATCAGAGGAGCGCGTATCAGCCAGACACTGTCTGGAGTGCTGTGCTTCTAACAGCTTCTCTCATCATGGCGGCCATCTTAGGAAGCAGACACGATCATCACCTCTTCCACCGATGTGGACAGTGAAACACACGGGCATAGGTACCATGACCTAAGAGGACCAGGAGAGCAATAGGCAGACCTGCCATAAGAATGCAGGGGTCGGGTTCCAGAACGCTGGCTCTTAGCCACAACGGTCAACTGTGTCTCCAAGAGCAATGAGTGTCTGTACAGAAGCGTCCACTGCCCTGACAGTAGGTTACAGGGAAGGGGCATGGCAGTGCTACTCTGCCGGGGCATGGCTGCTGCCCGTGTGCTGTGGGCAAGGTATCAGGGTTGGTGTTCTCCACCAAGTCCTTTTTTCCTAACGATGGCCCTGTAGCTAATAAAGAGCAGGCGCCTGCGATTTTCTGAATTCTCCCCGCTCCAAGCCCGTGCTGCAGAAGTTAACAGGCAGGTCCTTCTCCTTCACCTGTGACCCGCCTTTGCCTGCAGCGGAGATGCTTCTTCGTCTTCCTGCATCTTTTCTAACCCCTTCTCGGGTGGCCAGGTCTCTCTCTTTTCCACTGTAGCTAATCTTCTTGACATCATTAAATCAATTTACCTTGAGCCAATCGGCATTTTAACAGAAGTCAGGTTTGTGTAGAAGGCATGGAAATAAGGGTAGCAACATTTAAGTTTAATCATCTGTTTAATGGAACACTTCCCCAGGGTCTAGGGAACTGTCAGTGACATGAAAGTCTGTTTAAACTGTTTAAGAACCTTTAATCTGGGTGGTAACGCATCCTGGTTTTCAGGGACAGACTACATGAAGTTAGAGTTGCATTGTGAGGGGATACGTGCCGTATTGACTTGAAGAGAATACAAAAAAATCATGTAGTCCAGATAACCAGGAAAAGAAGGAGAAATAGTTGGCCAGGAGGGAGTGGCCAAATGCACGCAGACAGGAAAAGCAGACGACTTGCAGACCCTCTTCTTTAAACAAACATTTGCAAAACGTGGGTTTCCTCTGTCCCAGGACCTCACAAGCTTGGCTTTGAAGGAAAGCTGATATGCCCAGGGATGCCCACAGGTGTTTATTCAGTCTTACTCTTAGTGTCCCTCTTCACATGCAGCTTGGCACCAAACTGTTTGCAAATACCACCCTTTCTCTGGATAGTCCTTGTTCCACGGGGGCCAGCTCTCCCTTCCCCCCTTTTTCAGGTAGGATGCACATTGTCATCTTCAGATCTCTCCCCAGCTTCTATTCCCCAGCCTGTGGATTGCCTGTGGTCTTGTGGACTAAGAGGCACAGGTTGTGTCTTTGATAATATGCTCCCATTGTGAAGGGGGAAATAAGTGAAGCAATGAAAACTCCAGGCCAAGAAGAGGGAGAAAAGATAACCAAGACAATGGAAAGCATCTGATGGGAGAAAAGATAACCAAGACAATGGAAAGCATCTGATGGATGTTCCCGAGGGAAGGTGAACTTATTCCCACAGGACACTGCCCCGCTCACAGTGAGTCCACACAGAGACCTCATAAACGTCTCAGGATAAAATCCTCCTGGCACTTCAGGCCAGCATAGGCGCAGGCCAGGAAAACTGTGTCTCAAACAGTCAGGTAGACCAGAAGAAAGAGCTGACAATCAGACAGGGCATGTGACCAAGCATTGTCTGGTGTTTGTGTTAACCTATATGTTTGAGAAAGAGTTTGGGCCATCATTCATAATATCCTGTAATTTATTCAAAAATCTGTAGTGAGAGTGTTATGCCCAGATTTCAAGATCCCCAAAGACCACCAGGGAGCCGAGTCCGATGCAAAAGCCAAGAGCCTTTATTCAAGCTCGAGCCTGGGCCCCCCGCCTCCACCGTCACAGCAGCAGAATGCAAGAGAGACCCGAGCTTCCAGGGAACAAAGGATTGATATGGCTGGTCATGTGAGTGGGCTCAGGTGGATGAGGTGAGCGACAGTGATTGGTCTGTTCTGGGCCAGGGTTTTATTCCAGGGAATTACAGCAGAGATTTACAGCAGGAATTTACGGCAGGGAATGATTAACTCATTTCTGGATCTGAACTATGCCCTGCTACCTCCTGATTAGTCAAGGGTGACGGTTGGGGAACCAGGAAATTTCTAGCATTCTTGCAGTGTTTCCTGGAAGGGAGATCAGACGAGGGACACAGCTTTACAAGATGGAGGATAGTAGGTCTCGCTTTGTCTTTTCAAGTGGTTGAAGCATTTCTGGTCTCTCCCTCAGATTAGGTTTCCAACCATTCTGGAGAAATGGGAATCCAAAATATGAATTAAGTTTAGTGTTAGAAAAGTAAAATGAAGTGTATTTACGTCCAAGTTGTCAATAGAATTTTACACCTACTATATACAAGAAATGGATTTGACTATTAATTCCACCACCCAAAGCTAACCACTGTTAAGACATTCATATGCTTCTTTCCTGTTATTTTCTTTAGACATGTATCTTCTGTGTTAACAATAAAAACAAACAAACAAAAACAAAACTAAACACAGCAGCACTGAATATTAGTTACCTCTGTGAAGCCCCTTAGGGGGCTACCAGTGTATGTCTTCATGGGTACATGTCTAATCACATACCTCACACCTATGTGGCTACAGTGCATGTTCTGAAAAGACAGAGAAGAACAAAGTAGAGATGAGTTAGTTGGCATTTCCGGTTCATATTTGAGAGTAAAAGTGAGGGATATCCACGTATCAAAGGACCGTGGTTCCATTAAAGAGCTTAATGGATAAGAAACTCCCATTGTCAGGCAATTTTCAAGAAAATTTCAGGAAGTTACCAACTAGTATACAATTTTATCTGCGTTTGAATATTGCTTCATGTAACACATTCCTTACAGGTCCTCTCGGTGCAATAACTTGTATGGGTTGTGCTTTGGGGAAATCTCCAGGTGAGGGTGGATCACACCTCAGAGAAAGAACAGCTGGTGCCAGGATTCAGGCAACAGGAAAAACACCCCCAATGGGTCATGTCGGCTGCTCGCCCACTGATCACTGCCTTTTCTCCTTTTCTTTGCTAAGATGACCAAAGTCGATCTTTAATTTATACCTCAATCATCTTATCTAGGTGTGATCTCAATTGAGTCAAGGTGATTCCTACTAATTATCAGCTCAGAAGTTGAGCCAATTCTATTCAGTTAGATGTGAGGGGAGGTTTGCTAGAAGCTTCTACAAAACTTCAGAGTGACAGGGAATCAACCTTCCTCTCCTCCTGGGTATCAAACAGGGAAAGTGTCCCCCTAGATGCTCCTGCATCCATTTCCCTTCAGTAAAAGAGACCAGGTTTATGCTAAATCTGCCCGTCCACAGCAGAGGAGGAAGTGCCAAATACCTGCTTCTCCAAGGACCCTTACGCCATGCCCCTGTGTCCTGGAGTCCTCTCCTGAACTCCCCATTCTGTACCCCTGGCACCTCTTTCAGCCCCCCTCTCTGGCTGCCCCACCTTTTTCATAATGAAGAAAAGTCAGAACCTCCTCTCATAGTCACGGAAGCCCCTTCTGGAGTAAAACGTAAGGAGAGCTACACAGCCACTCTCTTACATTCCATGGATAAAGGCCGAACTCTGAGCCACTATCGAAGACTTCCCAAATCCAGACCAACTGGTCATTGATCCTGCCTCTCCCAGGAGCAGCCACCTCAGGGCTCGGGTTGGCTTTCTGCCCACCTGGGGCACACACTCAGTTCTTTGTTTTGTTGACAAGAGGGACTGATTCTTTTTTTTAAAAAATATATTTTATTGATTTTTTTATAGAAAGGAAGAGAGAGAAACATCAATGAGAGAGACATCCATCAGCTGCCTCCTGCACGCCCCCTACTGGGAACATGCCCACAACCAAGATACATGCCCTTGATTGGAGTCAAACCTGGGACCTTTCGGTCCACTGGTGGACGCTCTATCCATCGAGCCAAACCGGTTTTGGCTGGGACTGATTCTTGAGGCTGATAACCCACTTCAGCCCATGCACTTGTTTTCTACTGAAACGTGTGTGTTTCTCCTGGCTGAAACCTGGCAAGGTATTAGAAAAGACTTACTAACCTTTTGGATCAGAAATCTGGTCAAGGCAGAAGGTGGAGATACGGAGCCTTAGAAGAGTTTTCAAGGCCTTCTACCCAAAGCTAAAATGAGACCAGGTATCCAGAGGGACAAAGAGCACATCGGGGGCGATGTAGTTGGACAGGTGGGTCAATCTAAGAAGTTGCTTAAGGTATACCCGTTTCTTTCGGGACTTGAGAGCCACTGTCTGATCTTACAGTTCTTGGTGGAACCAGGAATGCGGCTCTAAGAGAAGTTCAAAGTCCACTTGGCATTCCCGTCCTCATTTCCTAAGAATGAAGAAAAAGACAAGAAATGCGGTGTTTTGTTTTGTTTTTAAGTACCAACTACTGCTTTGGCTCCGATACCCCTTGAAAAGGACACACATAAACCTCAATGGCCTCCTCCATAAAAATTAATGAGAAAAAGCCATCCCATTTGCGTCGATAAATGTAACTGATCACCCCACCCGTCTCCTGGTTAAAAATGTAAAACAGCCGAGGCTGGTTTGGCTCAGTGGATGGAGCTTCGGCTTGCGGACTGAAAGGTCCCAGGTTCGATTCCGGTCAAGGGCATGTACCTTGCTTGCGGGCACATCTCCACTGTGGGGCGCGCAGGAGGCGGCTGATCGATGTCTCTCTCTCATCGATGTTTCTGACTTTCTGTCTCTCTCCCTTCCTCTCTGTGAGAAATCAATAAAAAAATATATTTAAAATAAAAGTAAAACAAAGACGGGAGGTTTCTGTGTGCCCGCCCTGCACGCTCACACGGGCTGTGTGGCTAATTTGTAGAAGAGCTCAATTTCGTCGGCCTAAAAAAAAAATAAGCGTGAGCTACAAATTCTCAAAAAATTTAATGGAAACGAACCCGAATGCCTTTCCAGACCTCGCCATCTGGGAAGATAGTTGACACGAAAGCTGGCTGGAGGCGGCTCTGTGAAATAGGCGTCTTTAGAGTTACTATCCCCTCGCTCATTCCGGGCCTTTGCAGGGGACGCGGCATCAGATGCCTGAGAGAGAGGGTGTGCTTTCAGGAAGTTTATATTTGAATACAGTATGTGGCATCGCAGTGGGGGGCATCCTCATGAAAGAAACCAAACCGGGGGAGGCGGTGCCTCTGGGAGGGGGCGGCATGAGTGGCCACCCTGTCGCAGTGAAGGGTCAATCAGAAGCGGCCTCTGAATCCAGGCGGAAGCAGGGAGGGCACAAACCAGGAGGCCATCAGAGCAGATAGAGCAGGAGCGGCAGGAGCTGCAGGGGCTGCAGGCAGAGAGAAGAGCCAATGCGAGCGCCCCCAGGAACGAGCAGGCCTGCCGTGGCCACAGGGGAGACGTGAACCTGGAGCACAGAGCACAGGAAGCGTGTGCTTGGACACACACACACACACACACACACACTCACATACATGCACACACACACACCACACACACATATACACACACCACACACACACACTCACACATACACACACACACACACACACACACACACACACCACACACACAGTCAGAGAGAGTTGGGGAAGGGGCCGCACACTGCAAAGGGTCTGCAGGACCTAGAAAGCAATGGTCAGGCCTTTGGCCATTCGAATCAAGGGAAATGGAGATGGCGTTGGGGTCTGGGTGGTGGGGGTGAGGATGGAGCACATTCTGGGGGGATCTCAGCCCATCGGCAGGGATGTGACGGGCTAAGAAAGCCTGGCACGTGGATCCATAGACTCAGGGCCAGTGCCCCCGGCCATCCCCGGGCGGTCCCCCGTGCCGTGGCTGGGCCGGCCACTGTGGGGCTCATTATGAGAGCAGGAGGCACCTCCGCACCCCCACCGGGGAGAGCTGAGGAACAGGGCTTATTTCTCCCCAGTCCTGCCTCGGGAACGGATGCCCCGGCAGCTGAAGCTGAGTGTCCACAGCCTCCACCACCTCCACCGCCAAGCAGGAGCCGGGTCTTGGTCTGTTGTTTCCAGGAAAGGTCACGTGCTCCCAGGTGGCTTTGCAGTGTGACTACAGCTTTCTCCATGAGCAGACACCCCCCTGGCTCTGGCCTGGACCGGGAGGCGGTGCTAGTCGGCTCTGGCTGCCCCAACCCAGCAGCAGAGCCTGAGCAGCTTCATGGACAGGTGCTTCTCGTGGTTCTGTAGGCTGTGTGTCCAACGTCACACGTATGTAATACAGTATATGTATCCACTCACATGCACACACATGCACAACACAGACATGATTTTCTTTTTCTTTTTTAATATATCTTATTGATTTTTGTACAGAGAGGAAGGGAGAGGGAAAGAGAATGAGAAACATCGATGAGAGAGTAACATCCATCAGCCACCTCCTGCACGCGCCCCCCACTGGTATTGTGCCCACAACCAAGGTACATGCCCTTGACCGGAATCAAACCCGGGACCTTTCAGTCCGCAGACCGACGCTCTATCCCCTGAGCCACACCGGTTTCGGCCAGACCTGGTGTTCTAACTTGAACGTTACCATGACCTGAGATAAGTGAACTGTCCCTGCAGAGCTGATAAAAGGACAGAAGGTCAGAGGGCCGCCCGGCCAGCCGGTGACCGAGCTGCGGTCTTATTCTCCACAAGGCAGGCACCGCGGAGGTCCTCCTGAACCCGAATTAGTTGCCTCAGCCGTTATCCACTCCGTTGACCAGAACTTCTGGCGAACAGGGTGATACATCCCTCATGTACGAGTGTTCCCTCGGAAGGGCCTGGACCATAGTTGTCACGAGATAAAACGCATGCATGCTCTTCAGGAAGTTTAAATTCTGCAACTCCATCTAATTTTCTTTAACTAATGAAGTATTTTGCTACTGTTGACCAAAAGAGGAAAATTTCTACCCTTTCTACCTCGCTGGGCATCTCATGCCTGCTAGGTGCTGAGAGTGTGGCGTTAAATTTGTAATTTCCTTTATCTGAAAGCAGAGGCCCCAGTTTTCTCGCTTTATATTTGTGATGTTCTCTGTCCGGACGGGGCTTCGAGCTCCACGGGGTCTATAAATACTCTGGGGCTGCTTTCCAGAGGGCACCCCAATTGTCTCCAATCAAAGCCCGGACATATTTAAATGTTAAGTAGATGCTATTTCTGATTACCGCGTCTGAGGTTTTTCCTGCCTGCCGCCAAACATCGCAAAGTCAAACCTAATTGATTTATTCAAAGTTCAAAACGGTCCTCCTATCTCCGATTTTCAAGAAGTTCATCAGCCCGTCAGCCATCTCCTCCTTCGGTCTTCACAGTGACAGGTCGGGAAGCATGGCCTTCTTTCCCAGAAGAGCTGGCCAGCACAGGGGGAGGCACACGGAACGGAGAGCAGTCCCGCTGGGGGGCCCAGGCGCCCCTCGAGAAACGGGCAGCTGTCCCCGAGGCCCAACCAGGGCCTCCGGCTGGCCATTCCTAAAGGTCAGTCTTTACTACTCTGGACAGGGCGATGCTTGCGTTCCTAATCACGACCTTCCTGGGAGCCACAGTGTTGCCCTGAGGACAGAGGCCAGCCTGCTGCACTGAATGCTGGGAGTTCTCTCCGGATCGGATCAGCAAACAGGGCATCAACATTCCTGTTCCTTGCCCAGCCCCAAAGCGGGAACATTCGTGGGAGCACATCTGTATGCGCATCACCTCATCCTCCCCATCCCACCCCGGAATCCAGCCCCGTCACAACCTTCTCCACAGCCAACAGAGACCCCACCAGCAAGACAGGCTGCAGAGGAGTGTCCCAGGTGGGAACGCCCCTCTAATGCGGGGGTGTCTGTTCTCGGGGCTCAGGTGTGACCCTCTGGTCCGCCTCTGGTGTTCTGGCTGCCAAGCTGCACCCAGTCCTCAGGGGAGAGCCATAGTTGGGGGTCAAGGACCTCCTGAGCTCGGGCGGGCAGGGACGCTGCAGACAGTCACGCGTTTCCTGACACTTTCACCATCAGGATGTCAGCAAACACAGGGCAGTGCGGATCACAAAAAGCAAAGGTGGGGGCGGAAATCAATCTCACAGTCTCTCTTCCCCTGCCCTGACCGTGGTCCACGGGGAATGGTGTCTGAGCGATATGAACGGATAACATACCCCCCCCCCCCATTCTGAGGCAGCGTGAAGATCTTTGTGAACCAACCTCTGCTCACTGTCTCCTAATATGTTTTCCTGGCATAGAGCGTGACTCTTTTGAATCGTCTAACGAGGTCTATAGTGAGGAAACTCGTTTAACTCTAACACAGTGTAGCGTCCCCAAATTCCTTCAGCGCAGATGGGGAACAGAGAGTGAGTCTGTCTGCACACCTACTGCATGCCCAGGATGAAAGGAAACCCAGGGAACCTCCAGGAATGGAGGCATTGTCTCCGGTCAAAAGGGAGGGGAGTATGGCCTCCTCCCAAGAAGGTGTTGCGCGGTTCACCCACGCTCCCCCTATCCGTGGGGTCTGATTCCATTTACGACGATTCTCTTGAGCATTTTTGCTTTTTTTAAAAAATCTTCCTGCCGAAACCGGTGTGGCTCAGTGGATGGAGCGTCGGCCTGCGGACTAAAAGGTCCCAGGTTTGATTCCGGTCAAGGACATGTATCCTGGTGGAGGGCACATCCCCAGTGAGGGGCGTGCAGGAGGCAGCTGGTCGCTGTCTCTCTCTCATCAATGTTTCTAACTCTCTGTCCCTTCCTCTCTGTAAAAAAAATTAATAAAATATATTTAAAAAAAATCTTCCTAAATATCACCAACTGACAACTACTTCTCAGGGTTTTGCAGAGATGGAGGAATTTTCTGCCAAAGACGTTACTCCAACGATGCCTGGGCGTTGTGGATAGGTGCGGGGTCGGAGTTTGGCAAAGTGTTGTCAATGGGCAGGAGGTAGACCAGCGGTTCAGAGCATGAGCCGAAGGCACCCGGATCGCCAGTGCTGCTCTGAGAGCCACCTTCGGAGCCTGCTCTGGGCAGGCAGTGAGCGGAGCCCACCTTCCCGGGGGCTCTGGGCACGTAGCTCGGGCCTTGGCGGCCTCACAGTTTTGCCCAAGGCCAGCCCTGCCTGCGGTCCCCGCTGGCACGCCCGGGTGAGCCGCACCGTGACACTTCTTGACACGCCGTGCATATTGTTTCTCTCTGTTCCTGTTCTCCGGATAAATATAGGATTTCTGTTGCAAGGGGTATTGATTCTTTCAAGCACCATAAATTCTCCCCAAGAAAAGAGACACATCGCAGTAAAGAAACTAAGCCTTCCTTTCTCGCTGCAATCTGAAAAATAAAAACCCATGTATTTTAGCCAAAGGACAGCCTAGGACAGCTTCCCGGGCAGGACTGAACGTTACATTTGTTTTAATCTGGAGACAGATTATTAACCATTATAGCCAGATGCTCATTAAAATCTAAGGATCCCGAACAGCTCCCTGTGTAGGTATCTTTTGTTAGGTTCTATTACATTCCGTGTTTTGGGATACATGTTTTTCCGAAGGGATGAGATTGCCGATCCAAATGCCTTCTCCAAAAGAGACGTTAGAACTTGATTTCAACAGGAAAACTCGGTGTTTTCCTGGATATTAAGCAACAGGCGACTTATTTGAAAGCCTTTGCTTAGTACGAAAAGGCTCCACATGTTAACCAATACCAAGTCCGGGCTTTTAACCAGCGTTCTCACCACTGCCGTTGGGAAAACGCACCAGAATAAAAACGGCGGTAAAAAGTGAGTGCGCGCCAAGACCGGTGTGGCTCAGTGGATAGAGCGTTGTCCTGTGGACTGAAGGGTCCCAGGTTCGATTCCAGTCAAGGGCATGTACCTTGCTTGTGGGCACATCTCCAGTAGGGGGCGTGCAGGAGGCAGCTGATCGTTGTCTCTCTCTCATCGATGTTTCTGACTTTCTATCCCTCTCCCTTCCTCTCTGTAAAAAATCAATAAAATATAATTTTAAAAAAAAAGTGAGTGCGTGAAGGACTGCCTGGGCTGTCACGGTGCCTGAGCTCCGTGTATGGGTGCTCTCCTTGGTGTGTGGCGAGAGCATGCCCTCTACTGGGGATGTGCCCGCAACCAAGGTATGTGCCCTTGACCGGAATCGAACCCAGGACCCTTCAGTCTGCAGGCCGACGGTCTATCCACTGAGCAAAACCGGTTAGGGCGATGGGGGATATCTTAAAAGTCTCGACAGCAACCCCATGAAGAGCAATCATCACCAGCGTGCCATGGGGAGGCCCCTGTCCTGGGCCAGTGGAACATCGCAGGAGGCCTGAAGCCAGAGCTTATTACTCTTTTATTAGATAGGATAGAGGCCTGGTGCACAGGTGGGGGCCAGCTGGTTTGCCCTGAAGGGTGTCCTAGATCAGGGTGAGTGTTCCCTTGGGGTGTGGGGGTAGCCTGGGTGAGGGGCCTATGGTGGTTTGCAGGCCAACCACGTCTCCTGGTGACCCAAGCAGAGGCCCTGGTATCTGGGATTTATTTATCTTCTACAATTGAAACTTTGTAGCCTGGAGCAGAGCCAAGACTTCTGCTTACACAGCCATTGAAACTTTGTTGCCTTAAGCGGAGGGCTGGGCCGGCCAGGATGTGCAGAAAGCTTGGCTTCCTCCATTGCCAGGGGCAACCCAAGCCTCCCTCCTGCTCTCTTTGTGGCCGGAGCCATCTTGGTTGGGTTAATTTGCATACTCGCTCTGATTGGCTGGTGGGTGTGGGTGGTGGACGTGGCTTGTGGGTGTAGTGGAGGAATGGTCCATTTGCCCATCACTCTTTTATTATATAGGATGGTAGCTATGATTACTATAATTACCATTTTTATTGTTACTATTTTATAATATTATAAATCAGAACGAATCTCAAATTCTTCTTGCCAGTAGGTAGATATAATTTTTGTTTAAATTTAAAGGGAAATTACTATTCACATAATGTTCCATAAAATTTCATTAATATATGAAAACTCGTAAAATATTTATCTTTCCAAATTTTATGTGACTAAGATTTCAAACCCTAATTAAGAAAAGGATGGCTGGTACCTTGGCGAGGTGCAGCTTATGAAAAAGAGACACAGATTCCCATGAAAAGTGCAGAAATGAGAACGTTATTGGCAATTCAGAGGACAGATAAAAATTTAAATCTCTTCCTGCACCCAAAGCTCTGACAACCCACAGTATACATAGCTAAATGCCAAAGAAAGGGGCGAATGGTAAAAGCAGGCCTTTTGCAGGTCTCGCGGATGTAAAAATGACAAATGCCTTCTGCAAATGTAAAGTCCCCTTTCTCTTAAAGAACCCCGTCTTCAAACTACAACGAGGCTCTCCCTCGCCAGCCTGTGGGTACGGGGCCCTTGGTGGAATTCTGCCTCGGTTGTCAGGGAAACCCCACAGCGAGGCTCTCTGACCTCCGAGGGCACGTCTTTCTCCGGTCGTTTCTCTGGCTTGTGCATCTCTGTCTCCTCTGTCCCAAGATGCTTTAGGAACATTGCCTCTTAAAGACGGTCTCTGGGAAGAATCCATCAGAATCACAGATGCACACTGCGTGACTCTGTAACAGACATCTTTTCTCAAGTGCGGTCCAGAGGCTGTAGCTCTCCGGGGGTGAAAATTATGGGACCTCTAAAGAAATAAAATAAAATAAATCTGGCTTAAACCCTGGAATATAGAGACCAAGGAAATAGCAAAAACGATTACAGTTCCATAAATTCCGTAGAAACGACGAGATGAAGGAAAGCGATAGGGCAACAGATGCAGACGGCTCCACGGCTCTCAACAAGCAGCCAGCATGGAAGGCTGTTTTCAGGGGACCTGAGCAGAGCAATTCACGAGGGGCAGCGGCTCCTGTGGTTCAGGTGCCGATTAGCCAGAACCAAAAGGAATGGGAACCGGTCAGTAAGGCCATTCCATTGTGGGCTGGCCGGGGGTCAGCTCTGTCGGGACCCTGCATGGCATGGGAGATTCAATCTGCAATGATGGGCTAGATTGCACCTGCCAGACGAATCACACAGGGATGCATCCCTTTAGCAGAACAGTTAATTTAGCTACTCAAAATAGGTAGAAAATGATAGATGATAGATGTATAGGTAGGCAGATAGATGATAGGTAAGTAGGCCGATAGATGACAGATAGCAATAGAGATAGATATCCGTAGATAGATACAGTAGATAGATAATATAAATAGACTAAAGCATGAATTTTGTGCACAGGGAGGTGGGGGGAGTCCCCTCAGCCCAGCCTGCACCCTCTCACAGTCCAGGAGCCCTTGGGGGATGTCCACCTACTGGCTTAGGCCCACTCCTCCACTCCCATCACTGCTGCTGCACTTGCCAGCTATGAGCCTGGATTCTGGCTGAGCGGCGCTCCCCCTGTAAGGAGCACACTGACCACCAGGAGGCAGCTCCTGCATTGACCATCTGCCCCCTGGTGGTCAGTGTGTGTCATAGCGACCGGTCATTCTGCTGTTTGGTTGATTTGCATACTAGCCTTTTATTATATAGCATTATATAGGATGATGGATATCAATAGATAAGGTAGTTAGATAATATAAGTAGATAGATAGATAGTTAATCTCAATCCTGATCACTGTTCCCAGGCTGAACGTTTACAAGAACCACATCCCTAGCAAGTCCTTGTAAATAAATAAACCAAATAAAACTCGATATTTTCTGAAAGAGGAGATGAATGTACATCTTTTACATTTTGTATTGCATAGTATCTCCGTATTGTATTTCTATCCAATTATTTCAAGAAAAATTACTGGGTATCTTTTTTTTTTTTTTTGAAGTGTTTTCTCTGTTGAAGATTCATCCACTATTTTTTTTTTAAATGGACCACTCTTGGTTTATAGTTTACATTATTTTAATATTCTTGATCCAAGTTTGATATTCATTCTCGGCACGTCTAATCATCCCTGATCCATGCCAGGCTCTAACGCTCAGGAAGAACTTGACCCCTTCATTTCTATTCTTTTTATTTCGGAATATATTAAAGCGTCATGCCTTTATTTTATTAATGGCCGCTGGGATCTTTTTGTCAGGTTATATAAAGCATCTCATTAGGCTTTTAATTAGAAGCGCACTTCATCTATAACTTAACTTGGAAAGAGCCGTCACATCTCCATGCCTCCTTTCAACCTGCCATTAGGCACGTGGCCGGTTTTCGCGCTCGCCAGCGGCCGGGAGGAATTTCCTTATTCCGGCCTGGCCCTCCGTGGCCGCCGGGGCTCTGTCTCCTGCTTCAGCAGTGTTTGGATGGGACAGACGCAGGGATGCCCCTTCTTCCAGCCCCTGACCTCCTCCAGCGTCTCCCCCTTCGGGACCACCTCCCAGACCAGCCACACCCCGCTGGGTGCCACCTCAACTCCCACCGGGGCTCAGCCAGGAGCTCCACATGCAGCAGAGGGACCCCCGAGGTGGAGGCCCCTCACCGCCCGGGCCCCCTCTGCAGCCCCACACACCCCTCTGGGGGCTTCTGTCCCCACCCTGACCTGTGGCCCTGGGGAGGGTGGAAGGATAAAGGACACTTCCCCCCGAGCTGGGGGAGAGGAAGGTGAGGGCGAGGACACGGAGCATCGTCCAGATGCCAACCCAGTGCCCGGCTGCCTTCCCCCAGGACAGGAGCCCCAAGGAGGGGCTGACCCTCGGCACCCCATGGAAGGGCACCCTGACCCAGCCCCTTGGGAGCTACAGGCCTGGTTCTCCCGCCCAGACTCTGGGCTTTGTGACTTCCGGCAGAACCACTTCTGGGCCCCCTGCAGAACCACTTTCGGGGGGAGGAGGTGAAACTCCTGGAGCAGAGGGGCCACACCTGCCCCAGGTCAGCAGGCTGCAGGCCCCCAGGTTGGGCTGTGCGTGTCCCCTCTGGGGCTCCCCCGCAAGACAACCAGGAGCCCCTGAGCCCAGAGGCCAGGAGGCCTCTCTGCACCTGCCTGGACTCTGGCTCTTGCCTGAGCTTCTTCCCGAAATGACTAGCCATTCTTTTAAGCATCCTGAAGCCCTCGCCCATGCAATGGACCAAATGAAACAATAAAGCTTTTTGCAGTTAAAAAAAAAAATAATAATAATTTTCTTACTTCTGTTTAATGCTGAGATCTTGCAAATAGACAGTAGCTATGATTGCTATAGCAACCATTCCGGGCAGGCTTACACACAGATCGTGCGTTATAACAATAGGTAAGTGTTTTGTTGTTGTTGTTCCGTTATTTGTAGTAAATACCGTTTTTTTTTCTACAAATAAACACACAAAAATCCCAGTATAGCATGAGTTAGAGAAGGTGCCTAGAGAAGGTAGCATATAGGCTGGTCTTAGCGTTGAGCGAAAATGAAGTCTTCCTTCACCAATTCTTGTGAAAATGGGTGGTTTTAAAGTAAATGGCAAGCTTGGAGAGTTTGGAAAATCTCATTATATTTATATGAAGAAGTTTTAGTTCACTACAAATCAGATCCTGGCTAAACAGAGCCGACCAGATAGAGGAATTAGTGATTCTGAAGACAAATTTGACTAAGGCCTAGAGTTTCACAGCCAAGTACCAATATTAGCTTCTTGGTCTTCACAAATAAGCAGTGGTAATCCCGGAGAAGGGAAGGTGGCGGGGACAGGGGGAAGACTCACTGGCATCTGGTGGTGGAAAGTTAAGAGCGTTCTTAGAACAGCGTTTCAGAATAAAGCCTCGCTTTAGTGGGTCAGTGTATCTCACTGTCCCTCTGTTATCCTTCTACCTGCCTTCCCCCGGGTCAGATAGAGACTCTCTTCCCAGCATCAAAGGTCTGTCATCAGCAAAGATGGCCAGTCTTGTCTTTGTTACTTCCTCTTGGCCAAAAGGGGGAGTTTGGTGAACAGTTAAAAGGCACCTTGATAAGTGGAGTTATCAATATGAACATACGGTGATTTATTCATTTTTCTTAGATATTTTAATAATCGGTTCTCATTCTTATGGGTAACTTAAGGTTAATACCCATTCTTATGGGTAATTTTAATTTTAACAGGATTTTATATCCTGTTTAGTAAATATTGTTTTTCTATTTCTAGTTTTTGAAATCATCTTATTCCAACTTTTTCTGGAGGAATTACATTTTTACCTCCACGCCTTTGGCCCACCTCTAATTTTGTGTGTGTCTCTGAACGGTTTAAAATAGGCTTTTTCACAACGGCAAAGACAATGCAAATGCATGTTCATTAATGCTAACATTTGGTCATACTTTTTTGCTTTGCACATTGAAATGCTGAACAAGAGTGCAAATGGATGAATCACGAAAAACGTCAATGAGTAAGTGTGGTAAGCACAGCAATGAGCAAAAACCACCAGTCACAGGATAATACCCACATTATACTTTCATTCATATAAAGTTTTAAAGCGGCAAACTGAGCAATAGAGTTAGAAGTACAGAAATAATTTAAAAAACCGAGGAAATAGTTCTCAGGATTTCAGGAAGTGATATCCTTGGGAAGGTCAAGGCCAGCAGGAGCAGAGTGTAACATGGAAGTCGATGAAGAGGCTGCTCATAATGGATTTTTCAAAGGGGGTGGCTGGCTGTTTTCCTCTTAATCAGACAAATACACACTTTTTCTTCATGGGACTACAGTGAAAATAAACAGGATTTATTTATTTTATTTTTTTACAGCAAAAACACAAAGTGGGAAAACTCTCAGTGGCGTAAGTGGACAAACAGTGGAATGATACTTGAAGTTGTTATGAAAAATACATCCTGGGGATTCATTTTTTTCGTTACCAGCATCTGAAAAAATGCATTGGGCTAACACCACAGTAGAATAATTATTTCTCCCATTTATTCCATAAATATTGCAAGTAAGAAATATCTAAATGTGCAGATCCTTGTTGTGGCGATGTGTAGCGGCCAAATAACCAACGGGTCTGTAATAATTCAAATGGTCTCACATTTCTATCGAGGTCCTCTGGGCAAACCCCCTTCTGGCACGTTCAGAAGCCCCACCCACTGGCAATGCTGACGTGGAATTCTCTGAGCCTCTGGCAGACAGGACACTTCCCAAGCTGGAGCCTCTAGCTTATCAACTGTTAGAGTAATTGGATGTGATGCTTTATTGAACTTTTCTCTCGCTGGTCCCTCCTGGCCAAACCCTTCTCTTGAATCTCCAGAATGATGTCACTCCTTTGTATTTAAATAAAAAGAAATTGGCCTGTGTTTCTTTTTATTTTCCTTAGCTTAAACAAGATGCTGACTTAAGGCTACACTGGAGTGAAAGTCACTTATGGACACGGGGTGGTCTGTGTCAGGGGTTCTACAACATCACAGCTGCCTGACAGTTTTGCAAAAACACTGATGCCTGGTCTCACTCCAAGGAAATCAAGTGCAATCGGTCTTGGATGTGAAAAGGCCGGAGGAATTTTGAAAGCTAAGTGATTCTAACAGGCGGTCAAGTTTGAGAATCGATGCGCTTCATTATCTGCTTATAAATGTAGCAGGACCTTCAAATAAAGAAATGGTTATTCATGGTTAATATCCAGTTATTATATCTTGGCATTGAAAGAAGAGCTAAGCAGCACTAGAATAAAATCACTCAGTCATTCCCAAACGGGATGCCATTTAGTATTTGAAACTTTTCCTTGTATTTGGTTTCAATCCAAGGAGACAGACTCATTTTTCCCCTTAATTAGGATTTCTAGCTGGTGGTTTTTGAATTACTGTGAGTTAGCAGATACAATACCTAGAATTCTTTAATCAATAAGTGACTCTTTCAAAAATATATTTTATTGATTTTTTTACAGAAAGGAAGGGAGAGGGATAGAAAGTTAGAAACATCGATGAGAGAGAGACATCGACCAGCTGCCTCCTGCATACTCACTACTGGAGATGTGCTTGCAACCAAGGTACATGACCCTGACCGGAATCGAACCTGGGACCTTTCAGTCCGCAGACAATGCTCTATCTAAACTGGTTTTGGCCAATAAGTGACTCTTAAAGTTGTCTAGAGACTGTCTCCTGTGGTGTAGGTGCGGGAACACCATCAAACCTGGGAAGGCAGAGTCCATTGAAATGTCTGCAGAATCTCAAATAAAAACAGAAAACCTCACCCGGCTGGTGTGGCTCCGTAGGTGAGCAATGGCCCATGAACAAGGAGGTCACTGTTCCATTCCTGGTCTAGACGCATGCCTCAGTTGGGGGGTGTGCCAGAGGCAGGCGATCATTGATTCTCTCATCATTGATGTTTCTCTCTCTCTCCTCTTCTCTCCTTCTCACTCTGAAATCAATAAAAACATACCTTTTAATAAAAGAAAACTTCGAATTTTAACAAAAAATAGTTGTAATATTTATGAAATTACTGTCTTGTGTTCATTTTAAAGATCATGAAATGGCTAATTTTATGAAATTTGATGCCTTTCAGTCTTTTCATGATGTTGATGTTCACTAACTTTGACCATCTTCGTGTTGGTTGTCACGGACGCATTAATGATATAAATGAATCGAAGTAATGAGCTAGACGGAAACTAAGAACAACCGGTAGTTTGGATCTTGTTAAGCAAAGAACCAAAGAGTTCTCTGGGCTGCAGCTGGGTGTATCCTTCTATAAAAATCCCCCCCAACCCGAGTCATGTTCATTCACAACCAAGTCCATCAAAAGGAGTGTCACTGGAAACATTTCCAAACTGTCCTTCCACTTTTTTTTAAAAAAATATATTTTTTATTGATTTTTTTTACAGAGAGGAAGGGAGAGGAATAGGTGAGAAACATCCATGAAAGAGACATTGATCAGCTGCCTCCTGCACACCCCCTACTGGGGATGTGCCCACAACCAAAGCACATGCCCTTGACCAGAATCAAACCTGGGACTTTTCAGTCCCCAGGCCGACGCTCTATCCACTGAGCCATGCCAGTTTCGGCTGTCCTTTCACTTCTTCATGTATATTTTGAAATCACTGTAGATTCACAGGTAGTTACAAGGAATAATACAGAAAGATTTCATACACTCCTCTCCATGTTTTTCTAATGCAGACATCTTGCGTGTTCTAAAACAAATGTCACAGCCAGGAAATTGATTATTGACACACCCCACGGAACTTATTGAGATTTCACAGGCGCTCGTGTGTGTGTGTGTGTGTGTGTGTGTGTGTGTGTGTGTGTATTTTACAAAATATATAGTTCCTTTGACCAGCCCTGCAGTGAAGACCCAGGACATTTTTCTCACCGAAAACATCTCCCAAGCTGTGCTCTCCCATCCAAGCCACCTCCTCCCCTCTGCTTCCTACCCACCCTGTCCCCAACCCCCGGCAACAGGTGTTTTCCATGTCTACGCAGCTATAATTTTCAAAATGTCACACAGATGACATCATATGAGAACATTTCTGAGAAATCATATGATAACATGTCTTTTTTCACCCAGTATAACTCCTCCGAGGTATGGTTACCTTTTGGCGCCTGTCGATTGTTCTTGCCTTTTATTGGCAAGAATCTTTCCAGGGAGTGGAGGTACCACTGACTGACTCAGCGTTCGCCTGTTGGGAGGCATGTGAGTTGCTTCTAACTCGGGACTATGGAAATACGGTGTTATCAACAACCTGCACAGGGTTCTGTGTGCTATAGATTTTTTAAAAATATATATTTTATTGATTTTTTTTTCAGAGAGGAAGGGAGAGGGATAGAGAGTTAGAAACATCACTGAGAGAGAAACATCCATCAGCTGCCTCCTGCACACCCCCAAGACTGGGGATGTGCCCGCAACCAAGGTACATGCCCTTGACCGGAATCAAACCCGGGACCCCCCCAGTCCTCAAGCCAACAGTCTTATCCACTGAGCCAAACCAGTTTTGGTGCATATATAGGTTTTTATTCACTCAGATAAATGCCCCTGGGGGCGATTTCTGGGTTCATGTGTACTGTGGAAGAAGCTGCCATTTCACAGACCCACCACTAACTTAGGAGTTTCTCGGGTTCTTGCCATCCTTTGTGTATTGTCACCAAAGTGTTTATATAGCAGCCATTTGATGGGTCTGTGGTGACAGCCTGTTGTGGATTTAATTTGGAATTCCCTGATAGCTCGTGATTGAGAAGCACACTCCATTTGCCAGTTTGCCATCTGTGTCTCTTTGGTGCAACATCTCGTCATGCTTTTAGTTTATTTCCTCCCAGTTTCCCACTGGATTGTTCTTTTGTGTTTGTTTATTTTCTTATGGTTGAGAGAATAAATATTTATTAGTATTTCACCCAATTACAATCACTTTTAAAGTTCATAGGGCAGAGTGTTTCATTAACTTGTTTTTAAATAGCTAACTTACAAAGGAAACACACATTTTGTTTATTAAACTTCACTATCAGATAACTTTTTCTCCAAATTTCCATTCAGTTGGTTGCAAGGAAAGGTCTAGATTTAAAACACCTGTCAGTTCAACAGCAGAGCGAGGCCTTGGTGCTGGGTCGGATCAATGGAATCCAAAGACCCATCAACAAAGCCAAAGTCGTGAGTCCTCAGGTCCCTGCCCTTTTCATCTTAACCCCCCTTTGTAAAAAGACTACTGCAAAGCTCCTTAACTTGCAGCAACATGCAACAGCCTACAGCACGTGGCAATGCTGAAACCGGTGTGGCTCAGTGGATAGAGCGTCGGCCTGCGGACTGAAAGGTCCCAGGTTCGATTCTGGTCAAGGGCATGTACCTTGGTTGTGGGCACATCCCCAGTGAGGGGTGTGCAGGAGGCATCGATGAAAGTGTTTTTCTCTCATCGATGTTTCTAACTCTCTATCCCTCTCCCTTCCTCTCTGTAAAAAAATCAATAAAATATATTAAAACAACAAAGAAACACGTGGTAATGGAAACCCTCTACGTTCCTTCATCTCTCCATCTTGACTTCTTATTCCTACCGATGCCCAGGCCACCTCACACTCCCTGTGACCGTCAATCTTATAATGGTCTGTGCTCTGCTCAGCCAGTTCCCCCTTGATATTTCCAGTCAGTTTTGCCCACATCCCTGTTCATGGAGGAGCATGGACCACATTGATGTTCTACATGTGAACCTGTGGGCGGAAAGCATCTCCACAGCATTTCGAAGTCCAAAGGCTGACTTGTGATCTGCATAGAGCAGGTCTCTTCTCATTAGCAGGCCGTGGTAAAAGGGTAGATTCTGCCGCGTAAACACATCTTACTTACTCTGGCTCTGGCTCATCCTCTTGGGATGAACTGAAATCTGCGAGGGCCTCTCTTGCCTGAGTGTTTCCTTTCTCAGCCTTAAGCTATGACCTGCCAACAACCAAGATTAAATCTGGAGTTTGGAAGAGATGTCTAATAAATCTGGTCAAGGCGCAGGCAATTCTCCATCAGAGGAGAGAGTCGTTGGGTCTCTCCAGATAAAGAGGAAAGACTAGCGGGATTTAAGGTGTTATCACCGTGGCTAGTAATGTATGAGAAACACAGTATTAAAATTAAATGAGAGCTAACGCTGCATACTGAAAAGTGTGGCGGAATTTCAGTCAGCGGCAAGGATTATAGAGCACAGGGGTCACAGAGCTGAAGAGGCGGCTGAAATTAGATCAGTACAAACCTTCCCTGATTTGTCTGCTGCTCTGATAGCCTGAGACAAGGAAAATAGGATTTTGCTCCTAGATTAAAAAAAAAAAAAGACTGAAGTAATAAACTGGTATATCAAAAATGTTTTGAAGTTAAGTCAGAATCAAGGCTTTGTCCAGATGGGTCCTGTAGAAAATAGTTATAAAATGCATAAATAAGGAAGGACAGTGTGAAGAGATGCTAAAGACCTGATTTTTAAAGTCCCAAAATACCATTCGAATTCACGTTTAGGGGGAGATTTACAAGAACTGGAACTGGAGAGCATTATGCTAAGTGAAATAAGCCAGTCCATGAAAGAAAAACACCACATGATCTCACTCATTTACGGGTAATAAAGAACATTATAACCTTATGAACAGAAAGATAGATACAGAGGCAGTAAGGCATCAAACAGACTGTCAAATTACAGCGGGAAGGTGAGGGAGAGGTAGGGTAGATAAGAGATCCACCAAAGGACTTGTCTGCATGCATATAAGCATCACCAATGGACACAAGACACTGGAAAATATGTATACATGTAATACATTAATAAAAATAAAATAAAATGAAAATGTCAGTGAAAAATTGTAATGCCAGTTATATTTGGGAAATATAAAATGCGGGAAAGCCTTGGCCTACGATAGCCATTGAGAACTAGAAAAGTTCTTACTGGCTCGTTAGTAAGTAGCCTAAATTACCTTGGAGTGGCTTATACTTCATTCACCAGGACAGAGATATTTACCTCTCCGGGCTTGTCCTTGTTCAGACAGCTCTGTAACAAAGCCCCACAGACGTGCTGGCTTACAGACAACAGCAGTCCAAGAGCAGGTGCGGGCAGGGCTGAGAGAGGGCCTTCCTCTGGATTACAGACTTCCCACCGTGTCCTCCCTCACATGGAGTGCTGTGTGGTCTCTGATCAGAGCACTGATCCCACTCATGCAGGTTCCATTTTGTGACCCAATCTCTTCCCCAAAGCCCCCTCTAGTCATATAATCTCTTTGGGGATTAGGCTTTAAACATACGAATTCTGGGGAGACACCAATGTTCAGACCATAGGGTTAATTACAATCCGTGGGATTAATTATGATCCTGGAATATATTCACTCAGACAAAATTGCACATTTTCTTTAAAACCTACATTGAGATAACCAGTATATGTTAGGGGTCATTTCTATTTAGCAGACTTTTATTTTTTTCATTTTTATTTTTCTAATATATTTTATTGATTTTTTACGGAGAAGAAGAGAGACGGGATAGAGAGCCAGAAACACTGATAAGAGAGAGACATTGATCAGCCGCCTCCTACATGCCCCCCAATGGGGATGTGCCTGCAACCAAGATACATGCCCCCGACCGGAATCGAACCTGGGACCTTTCAGTCCGCAGACCGACATGCTCTATCCACTGACCCAAACCGGTTTCGGCGAGAATGTAGCAGACTTTTATTCACATCGTGTTTAAGGGTAGAATCTCAGGGAAATTTAAGATCTCCTAGAGTCCTGGTGAACAACCTGTGAGAAAGAGGGTGGTGCCTCTGTAGACATCACTGTGGAGGTGAATTGCTGAGGTTCATAAAAAGAGTCAAATAGTTATCGACTACCTTGACCTAAAGCAACACTGAAGAAAGCAAAGATCTATAACAATAAAACGTGTAGCCTTAGTCTGTCTATAAAGTAGTACAATGGTTTTTCCACAGCATGACACACATTTTGTGGAGATCTGTAAGTGGTACTTAGTTTGGGCACACTCATATCGGAAATTCCTTGTCTAAATTAGCTGCCAGTTGATGATGAATAGAAGAGTTCTTAAGGGTCTCCAGACACGCCATTGGAGGAGTGTCTGTTTGGAAGAATCTGTTTGCCTCGTAGATTGCAAACCACTAATCTAGCGTAAGGGATGTCATGGGAGCAAGGACATCATCCTGTTGGAGGGTCTGGCGGATGGCCATGGAGGAGGCCGAGTGGCCACTTGAGGCTGTGGGAGAGCTGGTGACAGAGCAGGGCTGATAGTGCAGTGCTTGTATCAACAGCACTTTTACACGGTTGTCCTTCACCACTTAGAGAGATTTCCTCTCGTGAGTTCCAGGGTAGAATAGCAAAGTGGACTGTGATTCCTTCTCAGAGGAAGATAAACCTCATGAAAGAGTGCTTAAATAGACCTATAGACCTTTACTAATCTACCCTTTCATTTTTTTTTAATTTTTAAAAAATGTATTTTATTGATTTTTTACAGAGAGGAAGGGAGAGAGATAGAAACATCGATGGGAGAGAAACATCGATCAGCTGCCTCTTGCACACCCCCTACTGGGGATGTGCCCCCAACCAAGGTACATGCCCTTGACCGGAATCGAACCTGGGACCTTTCAGTCTGCAGGCCGACGCTCTATCCACTGAGCCAAACCGGTTTCAGCTGCCCTTTCACTTTTTTCTTCCCATTCTTTAGCTACTGTTTGGCAATTGCTTTTCAATATCCTTTTTGTTTGTATTATTTACAGGTGTTTTTATGAAGTATTTCCCTCCACAAGTGCTTAATGACTCAGGGGAAAGGATCCAGTACTATATGTCATCGGTACATCAGTAAGTCTTTTTCTTTTCTCTTCTGTTCTAAGATTCTATGAAGATGTACTCTGATGAGATTGACAACACAGTCTTTTTTTTTTTTAAAACAACATTCAAGCCTGTGTTTGTATATTTAATCCCTTATTTCTGGTTTAAGGTCATTCACAAAATGTAAGTGAAGAGTTGAGTTCACAGTTCTTCATAATCTTTTCTTGAGTGGTGAGTAAAGATTAAATATCTAATCCCTAAAGTCTCTAAAGAATGTTTGGCAATGGATTAGCATTCAATATATTTGCGTGAGAAAGCTTTGGAAATAGCCTCCACAATATGCTGTCCGATGGCTATAGCATTTCAAAATTTCTCATTATCTCCCCACTCTGTATTTGCATCTATCGGATGGTCCCACTAACATCTGAAACCATCTAGAGATCGCTGATAGTCTTAGATTACATTTTCCTAAAGCTATTCCAAATTTCTCTGTAAATACTTGTTTTTCTTACTTAGGTTCTAAAAGTCATTGGCATCAGCTGCCAGCTCAGGGGGAGACTAGAGCTGAAAACACCCCTGAGGCCTACTCTGCTAGAAAGATTTAAATATAGGAACCTCTTAAGCTCTGCGGGCTTCTGGCTGAGCCATAGGAGAATGTGGATCAGAAAGAGGAGCAGAGAGAGAAAAATCGAGCCTATGATGGAGGTGGAGGAGTAACAGACTAAGGGTCACCAAGTCCCAGATGTCTTTTGGGGTGATCTCAAAAAGAAATAGCTTGAAGTATTCTACATTTTGATTTCCCTTTGCTAAACTATTTTATAATGAAGCAATTTGTGTATCTGAATTTCCTTTGGAAACTTCTTTATTCCACTCAAAAAAAAAAATGCAGGCTAACTAATGAAATTTTACTCCTGTTCTGTTCTTGAAAAGACTCCTGGTCCCCATAATAGCATGGCAACAGTTTGAAGAGCACTTTATTTAAACGTCTTGTGTTTCGGACCCCACCTGCAGGCTTCCACCAATCACGGTCTCAACCACCTGTGGTTCTCAGTACACAAAAGCTTAGGGAAGAGATCTCATTGAGAACGAGATGCTCACAGGCAATACAGTACAAAAAATGACCTTATGATTCATTGATAACTGACCCAAAGCAAAATTTGTCCAAAGGACTCAAGCCACGAAGTACCTTAGGCACACCTTAGGTGCTGAGCCGATTCCAGAAACCAGTGTATCAGGAGCAATATCTGTTCTTCCCTACAGTATCCTCACAACAAGCAGAAGGAGGATAAACAGGAGCAGGTTGGCTGGGGGTGGGATTGGGATGTCTTAGGATGTGGCTCTTCATGCCCAGAGGCTGCGGTGGGAGGGTTCCAGTTTACACCTTTCCATTTCCCATCTAGCCTTCAGTGTTCCAACTCTGGAGCAAGCTTAGTAAGAAATCAACTTATCACCAGCAGAGGAGCTGGCCAGAAGTGAGAATGCTTCGAAAAGTTGTTGCATCCGTCACCTGTAGATACGTTGTTCTGAAAAGGGACCAATTACATAATAATTTTTGGAAAAAGAAATGTGCATGAATGATAAAAAGAAATAGAAGAGGAAACAAATGGATGGCATAATACCAGAATAATAGAACTAAAAAGACAGATGATTTGAAAGATCAACTTACGCAACTGATCCACCAACATAGATGATGCAAGAGATGAAAATATGTGAGAAATCTTAAGCAGTGCTGAGCTCCAGGAAGAGACACTCGATGGAACACAGATGGATAAACAAAGATACAGGAGTAGCCAACTCCGCAGCCAACTGCTGTTTCATACACAAGACACACATCAATCAGAAGGGTCCACCCATGAGGAGGGTGACTGTGAAAGACCCAAGCCAAACTCTCTCAAAAGTCCTTAACCTTCCCAGAAACATAAGCTGGTTACATAAACAGCATCGGGAGATCACTAATAATAAATGATTCCTAGAGGAGATATGATATCCTGTCAGTAGGAAATCAATGCAGCAAGTCCTTCAAAATTCTGAGGGAAAACGATAAGCGCTCTGTATGCATTTTTTTACATTCAGATTCTTAGAATATTGCCTTTGCACTGTATATATATAATTGACTGGTTCTTTCTTAATAGCTCTATATTTGTATAACCCAAGTGTTAGCTAAGGTCACCCAGTTCTTTGCAATTTAAGTTAATTTGGCTCTAGTACCCAATTCTTCTGGGTGGGACTTAACTATTCACAGTCATTTCCAATTCCCCCGTTCTTGTTTTAGCTGGCCTCTTAATCTCTCTCTTGTTTTATTTCAATTGGCTGTCATTTCTCTTTATTATGCACAGCAATTGAGCTCTTGACTTTGTACTTACATTGTGTCTGCCTTTTGTCTATCAAAAGAGTCTTTAAAGTTTTTGCTAAGACAAAGGGTTATAGATTCTGGGCCTCACTTCTGAGCAACAAGAAAGAAATGCCATAGCTTTGAGATGGGAAGCTTTTATACTCTCCTGGCCCTCACGTCTCTGTAAGTGGATGGAAACGCCATAGGTTGATGGTAAGTTTCAGAACGTAGGGAATTATCTCACCCACCAGCACCCTCTTTCTCTTAGAAAACAAAAAAAGCATTACTCAGCATCTCTTTAAAAATAATTTTGTCCATCCCACTAATGACCAATTAATGTCCGGGGCATACTAGACAGTTTTTTTTTTTTTTGCATGGAAATGTCCCAATGTTTTCAACTGAATTACATCTAATACATGTTTAGGTCTATTTGACAAGCTGGGTTTGAAGTCCACTGCAGTGTGATTCTGTGAAGACTTCTTGGAGAGTATCCATTTTAAGGAAAAACAAGCAGCCAGACTAATGCAGTACAGTAGGGAAGACGTGTTCTTAGAGAACAGAATGTAAGAAGCAGAATGGGAGTGAGAGGACTTACATAAGTGATTGCTGGTAATGATGTCTTCAATTCTTTAGGGGAGAAGAAAAAGCAATAGATACCTAATGAGCTACTTTATTTTGCATCCAGTGTCTGGCAAAGCCTGATGGATGTCCACTTACACGAACATTCAGATCCAAGTGGCTTTGATGATTTCTTCCTTTTGAATTATGAGGACTTTATTGCTAAGATAGAGATTATTTCTCTCTCCTGAAAATCTTTTCAATGAGTGGATTTAATTTGACATTTAAAGTATCTAAGTTATGTTTCTTGAGTTGAACTAATATTTCATATCTAAGAAACAAAAATCCAAAAACTAAACAAAAAAATATCAATTTCCTGAAGTTATTGGCATGGATTTGGGATGCAATGATTCTGTCTCTCTTATGTGAAGAGCAGGATTGAATAAAATACTTTTGTACCTTTCTGCACATCCTATATAATAAAAGCCTAATATGCTAAGTGTCTGGTAGTCTGGTCAGCCATTCAACCAATCAAAGTGGAATATGTTAATGATATGCTAAGGCTGCTCAATGGCTCACTATGATGTGCACTGACCCCCAGGAGGCAGATGCTCCAATCAGTAGGTTAGCTTGCTGCTGGGGTCTGGCCCCTTGGGACTGAGTGAGATGGGCTGGACACACCCTGGAGCCCTTCTGTGGTCCCTCCCCAGCTGGCTAACTAACTTCCACATGCCTTCCTTGGCTCAAATGTGCATCAGTGGGGCCCCTTGGCTTGGCCTGCACCTTCTTACAATCCAGGACCCCTCGGGGGATGTCAGAGAGCTGGTTTCAACCCAATCCCGCAGGCCAGGCTGAGGGACCCCACTGTTGCATGAATTCGTGCACCTGGCCTCTAGTAAATAAACAAAAGTGTGCTAAAACTCCTGCAATATCCACAAGAAATTTTAAGAGCAACTTTTCTTAGAAAGATAAAAAAAAATTATTATTTTTATTTCAATTAGGTAATAAAAACTCTCAAATAACGTCATTAAATGAGTCTACTTTTTCAATAAAGCACTTATACTTTGTTGGAAATTAAATACAGCATTTTAAGATAATTTTGCTATTAGTATTCAAGGTCAAAAAGTAGCAGAACGGCAGAGAAGGAAGATTCAATATATCTGTCAAAAATATAAAATTTACCATGAAAAGTTACTTATCAGTAATTGCTTTGAAATATTGAAATATTACGCATATAGTTCTGTGGGGCTTCCTTATCAAACCCTTGCACACAATCTGCTCCTGTGAATTGTCTAGTGAAGATATCGGGGTGGGATGGAGTGTGCTGAATGAGCAATGAATTATGGGAGTTCCGTTGGGCATGAAAAGTGCACACCGGTCAGGAGATCTACTTGATGAGAAATGGAAACATTTGATCAGAAGTTCCACATGAGAGATGGATTTATTTTTCAACTCAGTGTGATCCCTTACTTGCTGCTTTCCATCTGTGGAATTCTGGCAAATGGGTCTGTAGTATCTTACTTCTAAAAACAGGCTTGTCCTGCCCTAGCCGGTGTGGCTCAGTGGAGAGAGAGATGGCCTGCAGACTGAAGGGTCTCAAGTTTGATTCTGGCCAAGGGCACATGCCTCGGTTGTGGGCTTGATTCCCAGTGTGGGGCGTGAGGGAAGCAGCCAATCAATGCTTCTCTTTCGTCATTGATGTTTCTCTCTCTCCCTCCCCCTTCCTCTTTGACATTAATAAAAATATATTTTAAAAAATAAGTGAAATGAAAATAGTCTTGTCCTGGCCCTGTTCAAAGGAGAACTGTCTGAAGAGAGAATTACTACGTACCAAAATGAGGAATCTGAAGAAACTCATTTCTCAGTGAAGATCCTTTCATGTTACGAAGCTCATTCTGAATCATCCTCACTGCATTTCGAACATAAAAGTTAAATTAAAAAATAAAAGTATGTGCAGAGCACCGACTTTCTGATTTGGTTCTACCCAGCAGTAGCTGAAGGGCTTTGTATGACCTGACTATACCGTACCACCGTGCAAATGTATATACTGAGCAGACATGCCAGGCGGGAAGTTCATTGCAGGCTTGGAATTCCATGGTCAGGCTGCTCTCGGGGGCATTGGACACCCCTGATCTTACACAAGTTTGTTTTAATATAGACAAACAAGCCGGAAAAGTGGGAATAGTACCACGCATTTCTGACAGAGGGTGTTTAATGCCGGGAATAGAGAGACAGCTGCTGAGAGGCTATGGGGCTGGACCGCCGTGCTTAGACCTTTAGGGTAAGCCTATTTCGCATCAGTGACTCAAAGGATTTAAGCAAAACCAACACAACAGAACAGAACAAACACAGGGAAAACAGGTGGGATCCTGAGCCTGCTGGAGCCTCGTGGCCAGGAATGAGAAGGCCTAAAAGATACCACCTTCTCCCTCTTTCCTCCCCATGTCCCCTGTGGGGTCTCCGGTTGGCAGACCCTACCAGGGAGCTGACTGCCCAGAGAGCATGGGGATTGGAGTTCGCAGAACCCCAGGCAGCCTCACAGAAGGCAGGCCAGTGAAGGTGGGGTTCATGATGAGAAACACCAGGTAAACCACCCCCGAGGGGCAGATGCGCCTTTTCCTCCACGAGTCTACCTAACAATTAGTGCTCAGAACACGGGGTCCCTGGATTGCTTTTTGAACATAGAAATTAAATTAAAAAAATAAAAGTATGTGCAGAACACCAAATATGACAAATTCGTGTGAAACCAGTGAACCGAATATGACAGATTAACTGAGGACAGGCACAGAGAACCCGCCATACATTAGTCTCCAGGATGTGTGAGTCCCTGCAACGTTTTACAGCTCAGGTGATTGTTTCTGTTGCTATCAACCTCATTAAATCAAACACATATAAGATTTAAAGGAGCTTTTACTAAAAAAAAGAGAGAGAGAAGAGCAGGTAAGACTTTGTGAACCCTTGCAGACAGACGTCGGGCTATGTCGGGCCGGTGTAGCACACGGGAGAGCCTCCAGTGCGGAAGGGGTATTGGATTCTAATCAAAGGGTTTTCTAAGGTGATGAAGTGCAATCATTAGTAATGGGCTAAGCGAATGCCTGGTGACATCAAAACTGCACCCGATTGATTAATTGGGAGAGAAAAAAAACACCCTTTTATTCTTAATGCAGAGCTGATGAATTGTCTTCTGGGCCAACACAAGGATCACATTACTCTGCATAGCCTGGCATCGATACGGCTCGGAGCGCTGCGAGTGCTGATCTGTTGGTTCCATTTCTTTTGTGTTAAAGGCCTTCTGCTCTTTCTATCTGCATTATCCAAATATTGAATTTCGTAGTGGTTTTTTTTTTCCTCTTTGCTTCATTTACTTAGACACAAACAGATGTGTTCAAAAGCAATTTTTCTTTTTTTGCTATGCGACAGAATCTTATGCACAAGTGAAATATATGAAAAATAAGGGAACTTGAAGTTGAGTTGACATATTGGTGAAAGCATCAGTATTTGCTCCAGGCGAGCCCTCAAGTCCCCCTCAAGGCCTCAGAGCTAGGAGGAAGCCGCTTAGGAGAGGGGTCCTGCAAAGCACGCTGTTTCAGGATGTCCAAGTTATTTTCCTGTTCTAAGGGTGATGCTCTATCTCCTTCTTCCCTCGACTTTTAATATTTTGAATTCTTCCGTGAGAAATATTTGTACCTCTGTACTTATTTTATTTAGTTCTTTATTTATGTATTGATATCCACATAGTTTTATGGTATTTATTTTATTCTCTGTGCTATAAACCTAAATGATCATTATTTTTAAAATTAATTTTACTTATTATTTTTCTTACTGTGTAACTTTTAAGATGTATTCTAACCAGCCCTATATTTTGCTCCTAAACTCTCTGAAACAACCACATTTCAGGCAGCTCAGAAGGGGACATTGAGGAGAAAAGGGAAACTACGACAAGTTCTTGAAGGCCACCTGGATGGTCCAGGGTTCTCGCCAGCTTATGACAAAACAGCTCCTCTCAGAGAGCTACGTAAATTCAGCACGTTTACAGCAGTTTCACGGTGGCCCTGGCCAGTGTGGCTCAGTTGGTTGAGTGTCATCCTGTTCACCAAGAGATTTCTGGTTCAATTCCCCATGAGGGCGTATGTCCAGGTTTTGGGCTCAGTCTCAGGTCAGGGTGCAAACAGAAGGCAACCGATCGATATTTCTCTTTCATATCATTGTTTATTTGTTTTTTTCTCTCTCTATCCCGTTTCCTCCCTCTCTTTTTCTCTCCCTTTCCCTCTAAAATCAATAAAAACATAGTTTAAAAATCATTCCCCTTCATTTCTCCTTTCAAAAAAATCAAAAGAGTTGTTATGATCACCATTCTCTCCTGCCTGCATCAGAAACCAGGAAGCCAACAAGACCCCCTTTTCTTCTCTTACCACCAACACTTGGAACTGAATTGTTTGTTTGTTGGATCATTGGTACGCTTCCAATTACAGGAGGTTTAGAATGAATGACCCACCCTGATATTGTTAATACTATGCAAAGTCATATTAATGAAGACAACACGCAGAAGAGGGCTAACATGTTACAAAGGAAAACCCAAAGCATTCTTCGCCAAGACAAGAATCTAAATAAAAACAAAATTGAAAAATGGGGTAAGGGGAAAAACAATTCTGAGCAAAATCCAAGATGGCTGCTCACAAAATTTTTACTTGTCCCAATCCGGTACACCAACCAACGGCTGGGGCCTGGTCTCTGGTAAGGACTTCACTCATGCTTGTTGGCTGGTTGAAAGTATGAACAAATGATTACATCATCAATTCATAACAGTTAGGAAACTTCCAGAGACCTTTCCAGGGGCGGGGTCCTGCTTCAAGGAGTGCCTTCTTCAGTCCCATCCCCTGCAAATGGGTGGCAGCTCCACGGAGTGAAAGAGCAGGTGGCTTACCTGCAGCTCGGCCCCAGCCCCCTGGAGAAACCCCACTGCACTCCTGCCTGAGTCTGTTCTAGAAAGCTCCTCACGCTCAGGACCTGCCTCAGGCTCCTACCAAATCTTGTCAAATTCAATTAGATTTTAGGCAATCTCTTCGCTTGATTAAATTACTCTCAGGAAGGTGTTCATTTTAGAAGATGAGCTTGTTGGAGACGTAACTTAATTGGAAGGGTACATTTGGAGATATTTTTGAACTGCATGGTTATTTATATAAACTCCGAATACATAAAGTCCTAGCTTGTGTCTCTCAGGCTTCTCCAGGAAGTACCTTGAAAAGGTAGAGACAAGGACATCCTGACACTTCAATAAAGTCTTGTTGCTTTTTTATTTTTAATGATCATTATAAAAGGTATTCTGCTTCCTAGCACTTCTTATGACTTGGGAACAGCTGAGTTACTAAGTGGATAGAATGGCACCCTATGAAGATGGGCTGAATAAATAATTATGATGATTCACTGAAGGTAAAGTTTTTGAGAAGTCCTATGAAGGAGTACTCATGTCTGCATGCCAACACACACTAACAGATACACATGCACACAGAAACACACACACACACACACACACACACACACACACACACACACAAACATTACCCAACTCTCTACTCCAAAAAGTCCCCTCTCATCCATATAACAATATGAAGAAAATCAGAATATGTCTGATGTCTCTATGACATGATAATTATTTTTACCTTGAAGAAATTAAGGAGCAGCAAATGCAAAAAATAAAAAATAAAATCCCTGTCCTCTCTCTATTTGCCTTCCAGCTGAGCACAAATGTACATAAGTGTCCCTCGTCCTCCCCCTCTCTCTATTTGAAAGGACCAAAGTTAATCACCTGAGACAATTTGAGACCCTTCTCACCTACAGAGGGCACCAGAGGAATCTAAATACAAACTGACTGGCCTTTATCTACAACTAGATGGGCTGAGTAAGTAATTACTCTTTCAAAGCTAAGACTCTTTTTTAAAAAATATGTATTTTAATTGATTTCAGAGAGGGAGAGAGAAATAAAAAAACATCAACCTTGAGAGAGAATCATTGATCGGCTACCTCCTGCATGTTCCCTATGGGATCCAGGATGTGTGTGACCAGGAATTGGAATGTGCCCTGCTGGTTCATAGGCTGACACTCAATCACTGAGCTATGCCAGTCAGGCCAAAGCTAAGAATCTTAAGAAAAAAAAATTCCTCTCTTTCCAACGGAGGAAAATAGACCATTCTTCCATGTAAGCTCCTAGCAAGTTACCAGATCCTTTATTATTCTGAAAAATCTTCATGTCAATAGTTGGAATATTAAATCAAATATTTCCATTATGCAGTAGGTAAGCAAAGAGAGGAAAAGTTAATTTTTCTAAATGACCAGGATTGAGGTGTTCTGAAAGTTATTCCCGGCCTGAAACATAAAAACATGTATGTATGCATAAATGAATAATCCTTGCAGGCAATAAAAGTGCTAGCAGTTAAGACAGATAGCCTTGAGAACGACGGTAGTTGAAACTAGGTTGTTACGATTTTTCTACAGAATTGATTGTAGAGAAAGAACATATCCAGGGAGAGGCTGAGGAGTTGAGAGGAGGAGAGAGCCAAGTATGGTGACCAATAAGGAAGATTAAAAAAAGATAAACATGTTCAGAGAAACAAGACATTTTGGAAGTCAAAGTTAGAGTTTAGACGCATTAAAAGAGACAGTGCTAGAATCAGTGAAATACAGTGTCCCGACTAAATAAGATAAATCATATGATTTGTGGCAACAGGAATAAGCAGTTTACCTTCTTTTTAAGATCATACTGATTGTCTGGGTCCGTTGACTCTTTTGGAAAAGCTGAGTTAACAGGATCGATATCTTAGAAAATTAAAATATGTAGGGGGAAAAATTATTCCTCTTCCCTCTTAAGCATTTGGCTGAGAACCCTGTAACAAAAGCCAGGATAAAAAGAGAAAATCCGACCGAAGTTTATTCACCCGTGGACCCAGGGGAAAACGAGTAACTCAAAGAGATAGCTTAGGACTCAGGCTTCTACAGCAACAACAAAGCACAGGGAATCTGCAGGGGGGTCGCAGGACAAAAGAAAGCAATTTTAAAGCCTCCACAGGTGATAATTTGTGAGAAAGTAAATCTATAGGGAACTAATGACGGATAAGGCTAGTTAGTAAAGATCCCATCATGCAAATTTTCCTGGATCTGAAATTCACTCCGGTGATTAGCTTCTGTCCTCCTGTCCTTCCTTTTTGTTGTTGTTGTTGTTGTTGTTGTTGTTTTGTTGTTGTTGTTTTTGCTTTTTTAAAATTTAATAAATCTTTATTGTTCAGATTATTACGTTTGTTTCTCTTTTTTTCCCCCATACCTCCCCTCCACCCGCTCCCATACCTCCCTCTACTTTACCTCCCCCCACATTGTCCTCATCCATAGGTGTATGATTATTGTCCAGTCTCTCCCTGTACCCCCCTCACCCCTTTCCCGATTCTATTATATTCACCAGTTTATTCTGGTCATCAGATTTTTAATTCACTTTTTAGATTCACTTGTTGATAGATATGTATTTGTTGTTCATGATTTTTATCTTTACCTTTTACTTCTTCCTCTTCCTAAAGAGTACCTTTCAGCATTTCATAGAATACTGGTTTGGTGCTGTTAAGTTCTTTCAAGATTTTTGTCTCACTTTAAGGCAAATGGGGGAGGGAATGGGGGGTGAGGATGCTGTCTCTTTGTGTCCGCTTCTTAGTTACCCTGACACAAAATAGTCTTTATGCTACAGTGGCATATTTTTGGGGTTGCCTCTTCTATCGACTACCCTTCCATTACCTGGAAATTCAGCCTCAAAAGTAACCTCAGTGTGCTAATGCAATCCTGGTCATATTGAGAAATTTACTAAAACAAACATAAATCTTTTCGTATTTTGGTGGAAAGCCAACTGAAGTAGGAACCTCTATCATGCATGCAGCTTTTGCTGGTATGTGTTTGTCATTTACGGAACTGTTTGAAATGTAACTTCGTAAATACTGAGTCCAGAATATAAGTGATTTTACTGATTTTAAACTTAGATGGCAAATAAGTCCATGCCTGGCCGGCCTTCAGCCAAGTGGAAGTGAGAACTGGACATGGCAGTGAGGGACAGGGACTCGGAGTTGACGGCACACCCACTGGGTGGCAGAGAGGGTGCTGGGAAGGGCATCCATAGAAGAGGGACATCCGGTCTGTACAGAATGTTAAGACACTAGAGCCCAGGAAAGTGACACTGAAGCCACACAGCAGGGCAGCCCTCCCTGAGAGCCTGGAGACCCTGACAGGAGGTGTCACACCGACTTCCATACGGAGAACATATTTAAAGGAAGAGTAAGCTTTCTCCATGATGGCGAGAGGATTAGGAGGTTTAGTATGGTTTACAACTTCAGGGTTTTAAAAGAATAAACCCAAAAGTCAGACACCTATTTTTCCAAGCTCTCTGCACATTTTATTTCTGTTTCCTACAGTATTTGTTAAGGCGAGACGCCTTCAAACGCCATTTAACTGGAAAGAAAAGGCCCATCCCAAACAGTGGCGAGGCCACCGTGGATTCAGCATCTCAGCTAAAAGGGGCCATGGAAAGGGCCAGAAGAAAGAGCATTTCTGAGTGACCCTGCTCCCGGGAGGCCTTCTCCAGCTGCGAAAGGACCCGTCCCCATCACCGTGCCTGCGCTGCCCTGACCCGCAGGTCATTTTATTGTCTGGTTTCAGGAGCTGCGACGGCAGATGGAAGGGACAGGAGAGCAAATTCTACTGTAGGAGATAAACACCAGGGCACCTGTTAATAAATATCCGCAGTCCGGTGGGAAGTTTAATGTCACCGCCATAAAATGTGAGGTCCAGGCAGACAGAGGCCCTAAATGGGGATTAAAAACGGGATGAAATGTCTGCACGTCCCGCAGACTGGCCACTGTGATAAATGCGACTCCGGCTCCTCCATCCTCGCTATATTGCATGCCCTTGGCCCTCCTACCACACACACCTATAAAACCTGGGTAAAAAGAGACACGCTGATCGGTTATTTTGTCACCACCAGATTTTTTTTTCTGGGTAAAGGATTATTAGGATGTTGGGAAACGGGGTGACTAGCACCCGGATATCAGGGATTCGGGATGTGAATACTCCAGTTCACCAGGCATGCTTCGGAAATGGCCTAAACTCGCTAGCTAAGAGCTGACCAATCACCCTTTGGTATATCTAAGCATTCAGCTCATGCTGCCTTCTAAGGCAGGACATACATGTATGTGACCTGAAGAACGGCAGCTCAGATATAGTCGACCCTGGAAATATTCCCTACGTGGTTGAGAAGAATGCGTATGCTGTGGTGGTTGGGTAGAATATTCTCTATAGAATTTTTAGACCTCGTTGCTTGGTGGTGGTTTTCCATATATTGATTTTCTTACTGGTCTCCTGTCTGGTTGTCTCTCCACTATTAAAAATGAGACATTGAAAATTCAAACAATTATTGTAGACCTTTTTATTCTCTTTTTTTACTTAGGGCTATTTCTGGTTCATGAATGTTGAGTCTATTACTAGGTGTGTAAATGTTTATAGTTGTTATATTTTCTTATTCTGTTGGAGCTTTTGTTAATATTTAATACTCTTCCTTGTCTTTTATAAATGTTTTAATGTCAAGTCTCTTTTGTCTGATACTAATATAGCCACTCCTGTTCTCTGTTGGTTATTTGCATTGAACAAATGTGGCCATCCTTTCACAACCCACTTAAAAAATCAGCCAAGGACTTGAATAAACATATATCTAAAGAACAAATACAAAAGCTCAATAAAAACACGTAAAGAAGCTCAAAGGCACTGACCCTGGGAGGCTACCAGTCAAAACTATAATGAAATACTTTCTCGCACCCAGTAAGATGGCTGTTGTCACCAAAACAGATAAATAAAAACAAAGAAACAAACAAAACCATAACCCACCAGAACCAATAAAACAAAGAAAAAGAGAAAACAACAAGTGTCGGTGACGAAGTCGAAAATTGGAGCCCTATTGATGATATTGTAAATTGAGACAGCTTCTGTGAAACACATTATGGCAGCTTTTCAAAAATTAAAAATGGAACTACCGTATATTCCAGCAATTTCTCTTCTGGTCATATACCCAAGTCATTGTAAGCAGGGTTCAAAAGAGAACTTTATGCAGCCATGTTCATAGCAGCATAATAGCGAACACGTGCCAGTAACCCAATGTTCATTGCTGATGAGTGGATAAGCAAGATGAGGTACATACAGACGTAGGACCAAACTGAAATGGAGTCCTTTATGTCAAGAAGAAAACAGAAACCCAACACAGGCACCTAAAAATAAGCAAACAAAAAGCCACTCTAGCCGAAACCGGTTTGGCTCAGTGGATAGAGTGTCGGCCTGGGGACTGAGGGTTCCCAGGTTCAGTTCCAGTCAGGGGCATGTACATTGGTTGCGGGCACATCCTCAGTGGGGGCTGTGCAGGAGGCAGCTGATTGATGTCTCTCTCTTATCGATGTTTCTGGCTTTCTATCCCTTTCCCTTCCTCTCTGTGAAAAATCAATAAAATATATTAAAAAAAAAAAAGCCACCCTACACCAACCTTGGAGGAATTTCCAGCTCTTCCCAGAAATCAACAGAGAAACCAACCACGCCCCAAAGGGAGCCTGCTCACAGCATCGCTGGACTCCCTTGTTTCCCAGACTCAGCCACCAGGATCCTGAAGAGAAATACCGCGAGGCTACCGACCAGCCAGAACAGCCAGACACCTTCCCGTGTACCCCATAAGCACGCATTAGCCTGCGAGCCACTCTGAGCCCACCCCTCAGCAGCCCCCAGCCTCCCAGCGGGCAGAGTAGAAGCTGGGCACCGCACTCCTCTTCTCTGCTTTGCTGTGTTCAGCCTTCAGAGTTTGGTTTTCGACGCACATAATGGGTCATTATTAAGACTGAAAAAAGGAGGGAAATGTTGACACATGCTACAACACAGATGACTTCCAATGGCACAACGCTAAGTGGAATAAGCCAGCCACACAAAGCCAAACACGGTTCGATTCCAGGTGTACAAGGGACTTGGGGTAGCCAACCCCAGAGACAGACAAGAGGACAACGTGTTGCCAGAGGCCACCGGGAAGGCATGTGTGGAGTTGTTTAACGGTGAGCGAGTTACAGGTCTTCCAGATGAACCAAGTTGTGGAGGTGCATGGTGGTGAGGGCCGCACAGGTTAAAGTATTTGGCAGCACTGGACTCGACAGTGTGAAGGGTCAATGTTACGTTGGTGTATTTTACCACCATTAAAAAAAAGAGGGGGGCGGGAAATGCATCCATGTTTTTCTGAGTAGCATAACTTTCTTATGCTTGATGACTTTCAGAATTGCAAAGACAAAATGGAAACACCAACTGAGTAGTTTTAGAAGAAAAAGAATAAAACAAACTCACAGAAAATAGGAGGAAAAGAAATGCATCAACACATCTCCTAACTGTGTACCATGGTGTCTAGACTCCAGTAGCCAAACAAGAAGAAAAAAAAAGTTTCTTTTTCACCAGGAAACATTTTGGGAAAGGCCAACGCTGTCAACTAATTTAGATCCATCAAGAGAATTCTGTTATCGAATGGCAGCTGGCTAGCAGCCTTGCCTAAAAACTCTTCCAAATTCCAAGTAAAACAGGCCATCCAGAAGAGAAATGGGGAAACTAAAACCCTAAAAAATAGGGTTGCCAGTCACCCTCATGGCAGAACATTGGCCCGGCCTCCACCCTTAGGCAGATGGTGCAGAATGGGCACTGAACTGTCTCTCCGCCCGCATATGGCTGGGCTCCCCGTGGTACACTGTGGCCGGTAGACAGAGCAGCGATGTTTCCATTCAGGACCGACCCCATGCAGGCGTTCTGTCTTCCCTCCGCTTCCTCCAGCCCCCGCATCTCCATCGTTTTCTCTCCAGGATGCGGTGACAGTCCCAGCTCTTGGGGAAAAGGTCCAGTGTTTATGTGCATTTCTTGTTAGAGCATCTTGCCCTGGCCACCACGTCTGCCTACTGTGCTCTGACCTCTTTCCTTATCGTCCACCATGATAACCAGCTTTAATTTTATAGGTTGATTCCCCCCCTAAAAAGCTCTTCACTGCCAGTGGAACTGGTGGTTTGCTCCAGCCAGTGAGAGTCGGAATAGACCTGAGTTCCAGTTTCCGGTTCCCAGTTTAGAGCTCAGTGTTTTATTCTGTCACTTATAACACCTCTGAAGCTCTGTCCTCTCTCTGTCCCTTCAAGCCACTGGTCTCCCTTCTCATCAGCAACGCATAAAAAAATACCAATTAAAATTGAACAAAGGACATAAACAAACAACATACAAAAGCAAACAATGTAAGGCAGACATTAATAACCATCTTCCAGGGTTGCTGAATTTACAGGCAGAGGACCATGTAGCCAACAGGAAAGAGTTGGAAATGAACTGTCAAGATCTTTAAATTGTACGTTTTCGCCAATGTGGCCGTTCCACCTTTGGAATCCAGTCCCAGGCTATCTGCTCAGCAGTCACAAGGCTTTGCCTATCCGGGCATTGCATCGAGTTATTTACAATGACATTTTTCTTCTAATGAAAACAACCTAAATGTAAACACACACACATACACACACACACATGCATTCCCTCTGACTAATTAAGTTAAAATGTAGTAAGATCACTATGGATTCTTTAAATATTTAAAATGTTGACTTTATCTCTCATTAAGAATATTGCAATAATTTTTCCCCTGGCGTCTCTCCTGCGTTTTGAGGTTGTCTACAGGGAGCCTGCAGTTCAGAGGAAGTAGAACACATGAAAGCAAATTTTCAGAAAACTTTTCATCAGCTGATGCGAATGGCGTGGCCACACCGAGTACGTGTTTTTCTTCAGAGGTACATATTTCACAATAAATACGTTGAGTTGTGATAAACCAGGCACTTAAAAATCCAGCATATTCCTCATTTTTTTGGATGTTTCGGTGTTAATGGAAAATTTTAAATGACGATTTGTCTGAGTTACCTGCGGAGCAGTCCAATAATTAAGCCCACAGCTCGCAGTCCTCTCGGATCTGCTTTCAATTATTGCAGCAATTTCCCTAACCGCCTCACTGGCCGGGATTCACAGACGCCCCTCCCTCCATCCTGAGCACTTAGAAGGCCCTAGAAAGGCTTATTATCTTAGAATCACACCATGAAATGGAAAATTTTTTTTATGTATTCTGTTTTCATAAGTTTATCTACTTAATATCAGCCATTAGATGGAATAATATGGAGACTGTGTGGTGGACAAATGGAAAGTCTGAAACAGTCCACCTAATAGTCTTAAGATGACGACAGCTTGCTGCCAGCCAGTGCTACCCACACTGCAGTGCTTCAGTCCTCCCTTTAAGTACATCACAGAGTGAAGACGCTATATTTTAGCCTGCCATATTCTGGAATTAGACCCAGTGGAAAGCATTATTCTCCTGTGCGTCCAATTTTAGCTCCATGGGGTGTTTACCTGACTGGGATGTGGTTTATTTCTCCCCTTGTCTGAAACTATGTGGCCTCGGCAAAGCTTTCTTGGCCTCTGCCTAAAATAATAACAAGTCTCTTGCCTATTTAAATACTATATTTATATACATGCACACAAATATTCATTACATTTATATGCTATGCGATTTATTTATAGACAGTATATTTAACAGACTGTGAATTATAAGCATTCACATATTTTTTAAATATATTTCTTTATTGATTTTAGAGAGGAAAGAAGAGCGAAAGAGAGATAGAACCATCAATGATGAGAGAGAATCATTGATTGGATGCCTCCTTCTCACCCCTACTGGGGATCGAGCACACAACCCGGGCATGTGCCCTTGGCCAGAATCAAACCCACTCCGCAGGCCGACGTTCTATCCACTGAGCCAAACCAGCCAGGGCAGCATTAACATATTAACATGTGAATGTAAATGCTGATTATCACATGTCATTTGACATATATTTTTTAATCGTCTTAAAAATTCATTCTGATCAAAACTCTACGAAGGTTACTCTTATTGTATGTTGGCTACATGCTGTGAGAAAGAATACTGGCTGCCTATTTCAAACACACACACACACACACACACACACACACACGCACAACAAACCAGCTGTGAGGTCAGAAGAGCTCTCTCACAGTCTCTCCAAAGTGAGCCCGTGGGCTGAGATCCACAGAACAGAGTCCACAGGTCCCTCGAGGGCAGTACTCCTCAGTCTGTAAGGCAGTCTTGGGAATCTTCGGAGTGCGGCGTCTCAGCACTGCCTCTTGCTGCATTCACTTGCTGCCGCTGAGCTGTAAAGGTGGCCACACACTGGGGTTTCGCACACCCACTCATTTTCTTACCGTGCGGGGCTCAGAGGCTGCAGTGGTCTCACCGGGTAAAGATCCAGCTGCAGGTAGCATACATGTCTCTCCAGAGGGCTGAGTGAGAGATGTTTCCTTGCTTTGTGCAGCTGGTGGGGCCACCTGCATCCCTGACTCACACCTGTTCCTCCGTCTTCACAGCCAGATCACTGGGCCAAGTTCTTCTCACACACATGATTCCCCTTCCGCTTTACCAACCCCAGTGATCGCAGGGGGTCCGCCTGGATCAAGGGGAGCTGCCTTGTCTTGAGATCAGATGGCTAGAAATCTTAATTCCAGCCGCAACCTTCATCTCTCTTAATTCCTCTCTGCCACATTGTCTGGCATAGTCACGGTGTGTGGGCAAGAGGACACAGACCCCTTTGGGAGGGCAATTCTTCTGCACATGACCTACTGTAAATTATTTCTGTAATTTATTTAGGATAAAAGTGTTGACATTCCATTGATAGACATATTCTACAAGTAGGAGCACACGAGTGTGTAGATATAGAGAGAAATGCAAGTCGAACCAACATCATGTTTTTGGATCTCGTGGGACTTTGACCAGAAAGAAGGATCTTCACTCAGAACACTGGCTTCTTAAACACGGGAAGAGCTTGGCATGGAATGAGTTAGATGATACATTGAGATAACACTGGTTGAGAGGAAGACATGACAAAGGAAGAGAGTTGGAATCACCCAGCGAGTGGAATCAGCTTGTCAAACTCTCACATGTTGTACTTATTCTCAGAGCGGTGCTCAGGTGCAGGATGATCTTCTCCGGAGCCGGCTGTCTTGTACTGGATCCATCAGAAGTCACACCGAAAAGAAGTCAGAGACAGAGACGGCAGAGAAGAGATGGGCCCTGTAGGAGTCATTGGTCTTTGTCCAGGAGAAAAGCGTCTCAAAAGATGCCTGACTTCTGTTCTTAAATGTTAATAATATCAGTAATGCTATGAGCCATTGGGCACTTTAAAGGCGAATAAACGGAGGTCGTGAGGTTGTGTTGGCCCCGATCACATAGCGTAAAAGGGGCATCGAGTTAGGATTGAATCCCAAGCTCCTGGGTCCCAGGCTGCGACAAGCAGGAGACATGCCGCGTCCTGGCAGTCTCTACCTGCCACCCAGGTTTCTCAGGAAGGTGGCCCGTGAGGCTGAAACACCATTCAACCTGTCCCTGAGACACCCAAAAACAACAACGGCATTTCTCCGGGCCAGGCCCACCCTGAGAGGGCGAGCTCCTGGAAATGAGTTAAAGCCAGAGACCTCTCTCCCATCGCCCAGCCAGAGACGGGGCCCGTTCACAACCAGGCGCACCCACCCACGGAAGAAACCGTGTTGGGAATGCCTGCCTCTCGCAGTTCTGTTCACGGGCTTAACCTCCTCCTGGGGGGGACCCGGCACTGGTCCAGGGTTGGGTTGGAAGGAGGACTTGGCCTCTTGTTGAGGTCCCTTCCCGTGAGCCCCTGGGGAGGAGCCTGAGAGCAGCTGCAGGAGCAGGTGGCCATCAGCCCGGGCTCAAAGGCCTGGCTGGCCGGGCATCCTCAGCAGCATCACCTGCCATTGCCTCCAACACCGCGGCCGACAAGCATCCTTCTCACGCCCAGAGCCTTCTGGCTGTCCCCTGGCCAGTCCTGGGGACCCGCTTCCTGTCCCACATGCTTGTCAGCACAATGCCCTTTATCTGGATGCCCCCCTCCACCGCTGCAGGAGGAGAAGAACAGGTGCGGGTGTTGCCCTCCTGCCCGCACACGTGGTGTTCGCAAAGGAACCGCCTCACGGGCAACTTGGATTCTCGGAGCGGAGACCACGCACCTGGCGAGCCCGTGCTCTGTTTAACCCGCTTAGCGCCGTCGGCCTGAGGCTGCCACCACCCTGCAGGGCTGGGAGAGGAAGGGCTTGTTTAATTCCTGGGGCCAAGGGGGAGCTCTGTACACATGAGCATCTCCCCCGCCTTTATTACCACGCGTTCAGCTCAACCCAACAAGCATCGAGCGGTAAAATATCCATGACCCGCCGTTACCCAGACAGGTTCACATCACGCTGCCCTCGGAGCTCCGGCCACGGGGGTTGGCACGCTTGAAATGCCGACCGCTCTCCGGACTTGGCACATCTGTTCTCAGCCCGTTCAGGTCGGTGCCTGTGAGTCGTGCAGACGGCGGTATGCAGGCCGGCCAGCGAGTGCAACCGCAGCCCTGGGGGGCCAGGCAGCTGGAGAACCCCAACTGGGGTGTGAGTCATGGCGCAGTTTGACCAAGTGCCTCGGTAGCTTCCAAAGAAGCGGCGGCCTGTCCAGAGCCAGCCCTGCGAGCTCTCTCATTTCTGCCACAGTGACCTCTCGGCGACCCTCATTTGACAGCCTACCCTCACCCATAAAGCCAGGCATTTGCGGACCGTGTCAGCGGGAGAACTCGTTTCAGAGAACACGCCTGGCCTGAGCCCTGAAACTTCAAGCAGAACCGTTGAGGAGGGAGGGGTGTGTGGGGGAGAAAGATGGCTGAGAGTCTCCCTCTAGTGAAGCAGACACACCGACGCTCCTGTGGCCGGATTTGACTGGCCTGCTGTCGGCATGGTCCTCTGTCTATCCTCATGCATTCTTTGTTCTTTCCCACCCCTAGAAGGCCACCCAAGCCCCAGCTCTATTCTAGGCACTTTGTATCTGCTTTAAGTCTTATTTTTAACCCCAATTTCACTCCTTGGACCACCCAGTTCAAACCAGCTTCCCTCATCTGAGGCCCCCAGGACGCTTTGCTGCACTGTCCATTGTGTCTCCTCACTCCCCTCCGCTCCCCTGATTCCAGATGATTCAGATCTCTTCTCAAAAAGATCGTCCTTGTCTCCTTAGAAGGCCCCTCTCCTGAGGAAGCTAGAAATATCAGTCCGTTGGGTGCAAGTTGTTCCAAAACTTTCTCATCCTCTTGGTGCTGGCCGCCACCCGCAGCCCTGTTTTCTGTAAAGTTAAAGGTGTAGACCCTCAGAGGACCCCCTCTCCCTGGATCTGGAGAAGAGCAGGGGGCAGAGGGGCTGGAGGAAGGAAGGTCAAGGTGAACCACACTGCTCCATTCAGGAGAGATGCTGAGGGAGAGGGCAGCCGTGTGGCAGAGTGAAAACTGATTCTTGCAGGAGAAAGAGAGGGTTGGCGAAGACCTGGGGCCCCTGCAAAGCAAACAATAAAATGACAGAATAAAATCAGTCTTGGATTTTTAAAAAAAATATATTTTATTGATTTTTTACAGAGAGGAAGGGAGAGGGATAGAGAGTTAGAAACATCACCAAGAGAGAAACATCTGCCAGCTGCCTCCTGTACGCCCCCCACTGGGGATGTGCCTGCAACCAAGGTACATGTTCTTGACCAGGATCGAACCTGGGATCTCTCAGTCCACAGGCCGACGGTCTATCCACTGAGCCACACCGGTTTCGGCAGTCTTGGGTTTTTGAAAGCATAAGGAGAGACATTTTAAATGAACAGTCTCATCCATTGTCTTCTTTGTTTCTGTCTCTTGCCATTTAGTCTGTGCCTTTCTGTCACTTTCCTCCTCTTTTTCTATGTTGAGTCTTTTGGATTATCTCTTTTTATTTATCCATCTGTCTCGCCATCTCCTACACCTCTCTATCCTAGCAATCTAATGAATATTGTTTCTGTTCCATTTCGATCTGCTTAGCCGTTAATCCAATGATAATGCAAGGGCCTGATTTGAATTATCATTTTAGTTTAACCTTTCCACAAATGAAAGAAGAAACTCTTTCAGGTAAGCCCAATTTCCATTCCAATAACTGACCCCCCCTAATCCTCCAAATGAGGTAGAAAGATTAGACAGAACAAGAATTAATAGATCGTGGATCTTGAAGGAGTAAAATGTTCTTTAATTTAATTCGCACCTCGGCCCCGATGGACTCTGATAACATTTGGGAGCTTAGGAATGGAAAAGTACAAAGGGTAGAAACGTGGCTAGCAATAGCTTTGAAGTTTAACATCATAGAGAAGAGAGGGGGAAAAAGCCATTGTACTGAATGGCAATGTATATACCACAGCGAAGCGAAGGGTAACATTTTTGAAAACACTCCTTGGGGTATTCAGCTGATTTCAGCCCTGAATGTAATAACAAATAACATACACATGGCAAACACAACCTCCTTAACGGGTATTTCCGATGTTAAAAAAGAACAAAAGAAGGAACTTTCAGAGAAAAACATAATCTTTATTTTTCACAATGCTCTATAAACACACAACCGCACTTCCTCCTACAACTAGGCCAGTGGTCAGCAAACTCATTCGTCAACAGAGCCAAATATCAAAGAGTACAACGATTGAAATTTTTTTTGAGAGCCACATTTTTTAAACTTAAACTTCTTCTAGCACCACTTCTTCAAAATAGACTCGCCATGGCCGTGGTATTTTGTGGAAGAGCCACACTCAAGAGGCCAAAGAGCTGCATGTGGCTCTCGAGCCGCAGTTTGTTGACCACTGAATCAGGCTATTTCCACATTTTCCTGTTGGGCACCAACCTGATATTTCTCTTCTGGAGTTACTGAACATAAAAATAGTTAATGTATTATCCAAACTTTAAATGGAATTATGGTTAAATGTTAAGTGTTTTTAAGACCAATCTATCTATCTATTTATATAAAAGCATAATATGCAAATCAACCAGATGGCAGAATGGCTGGTCAGCTATGATGCTCACTGACCACCAGGGGGCAGGTGCTCAATGCAGGAGCTTGAGCCAACCTCTTTGTTCCTCCCTGCTGCCAGCAGGCTCTGAGCACCTGATGGGGAACTGGGAACTGGGGTAGATGGCAGTGGATGCGGGCAGTGCCAGGGCCCAGAATACCCCACCAGTCCCCCCACCAGTTGCCCCACCCATAGAGGGTGACCAGTGGCTGTGGTGTGGGGGGTGGGGTCAAGATCAATTGGGGAAGATGGATTGTGGGCCAGGTCTAGGGACCCCACCCATGCACAGATTCCAGTTTGTAATAATCAGTACGCTGTACTTCATAGTGTAATCAACGTATGTGGCATTTGGGTAAGCTTTCCAATGAAATATAATCAGAAATAAGTCATGATACTAAGGCATCATTCAAATACGTGTGGCGTACAGGTCTGAAGTCAAGTATTTCTGAGAATGAGATTGTCCTCTGAAGTATAAACAACCTGAATCTGTTTTTTTTTGGGTTTTTTTTGCCCGTGAAACTTCAAGTACTTCTCTAGGTGCCTCTCACCACTCTGTAGCCGAGGAAGCAAACGGGAGGAGGAAAAGATTAGGCGTGTGTTTGGCGGCACTTGAAGGCGGACTCAAACCCCGGCTGTGCAGGTGGATTCCGGGGAGAGCTATCCTTTGAATTCTTAGGGCCTGTCCAGGAAGATCCTTCTAGCGACTTCAACATAGAAAACCCTTTCGAGCTTCGGATTTGAATTCTGTGTATTACAGCTTATTGGCCAGGGAAGGAGTCCTGGGCTTTTTCCTTTTCTTTGAATGACCCGAATCTGCAGATTGTTCTAAAGCCACGTGAAGTAAGGCAGTATTTTTCCTCTCCTTTTCCAGGAGAAAGGGTTTCTGGCCACGGGACAGGACTCGCCAGCATTGTGCCCTCAGTGCTGGCTGAGGGCGCTCACCTTGGAGCAGGCTGGGGAGGGGGCTGTCGCTACCCCCATCCTCCATCACACACTGACCGTCCTTTAGTTTTTATTTTTGAGGGAAGTAGTTACCTCTACCCACTTCCCATGATTCTCAGCTCCCACGTAAGTCCCATCATTGTCTTCTGCTCTGCTTCCTGTGTCACTTTACAGACTCCATCTCAAACTCTGTTTCTGGTGGTCTGGCATCGGTGTATAATCCCTGAGTACGAAACTGCAGGCAACTGTCCTTGCGACAAGGACCGATGGAAATCCCATGCAACTTGTACCTGGGTGTGGTGGTTCCTCACTGGAGCTCGTTCCTGGACCTTGTGGAGATGGTGCCTCTCCCTCCCACAGAGCCCATCCCTCAGGATTTGTGAATGGAGGGGGTCCAGAAAGTCCCGTGTGAACTCACAAAACGTGATGTAGTTGGACGGACTGACGGTTCGGAATCAGACACGACACAATTTTAACCCTGGCTGTGCCATTTCAACGTGGGGTGTCTTACAGCGATTATGTGACTTTTCCTGTAAAGTAAAAATAATCATTTTGCGTACCTTCTGAGCTTCTTATAAAGATGAAACAGGATGGACACAAAGAAGTAATAGGTGGTTATTGTAAAAACGTGAAAAATGCATATCCATTCAAAAATACGTAACACTGACTTCGTAGGAGGAGTTTACTTCTTTAGGTGAGAAAGGCAATTATAACAAAGAAAACGAAGGGAGCGGTAAGGATTGCATCATTTATGTATTTATTTTTTAAATATATTTTATTGATTTTTCACAGAGAGGAAGAGAGAGGGATAGAGAGCCAGAAACATCGATGAGAGAGAGACATCGATCAGCTGCCTCTTGCACGCCCCCTATTGGGGATGTGCCCGCAACCAAGGCACATGCCCTTGACCGGAATCGAACCCGGGACCTTTCAATCCGCAGGCCGACCCTCTATCCAGTGAGCCAAACCGGTTTTGGCAAGGATTGCATTATTATACTAGAGGCCCGGTGCACGAAATTATTCACTCAGGTGGGCGGGATCCCTTAGCCTGGCCTGTGCCGTCTGGCAAACCAGGAGCCACGGAGGCCAGAGCGGCTCCTGGCACTGCTGCTGTGCTCGCCAGTGGTGAGTGCGGCTTCTGGCTGAGCAGCACGCCCCCTGTGGGAGCACACTGACCACCAGAGGGCAGCTCCTGAGTTGAGCATCTGCCCCCCAGTGGTCAGTGCATGGCATAGAGATAGGTCATTCCACCATTTGGTCTATTTGCATATCAGCCTTTTATTATATAGGATGTGTCTGTGTGTGTGTGTAGATTATATAGGTATAACAACGTCACACACTAATACGCCAGTGAATTGAACACAAAAACCCACTCACAAACGTGTACACACAAGAACACTTAGTATGCATTTTCCTTTAGTTTTTATTTTTGAGGGAGGTAGTTACCTCTCCCCACTTCCCATGATTCTCAGCTCCCACGTAAGTCCCATCATTGTCTTCCGCTCTGCTTCCCGTATCACTTTACAGACCCCCGTCTCAACGTGGATTCATCAGATTTTTGATGGAATTTCAAACGTAGGGTAAAATGGCAAGACAGCGCGGCGCGTTCCCATACCCTTTCGCTGAAATTTACCAGGCATTAAGGCTTTTCACAGCTGGCTGGCCATTCTCTCTGCGTCGGAAACATTTGAGAGTAATTTGGCGAGGACACGACCCTTTCCCCGAAACGTCGGTGTGTATTTACTAAGAACAAGAACAAAGGTTTTCTCTGCTCGTTTCCTGTAAATTCTGCCTGTGGATAGGTTCAGTAAGGCACTTGTTTTAGAAACACTCTGGTGTGTGTGTGTGTGTGAGGGGGAGAGGCATGGGGAGGGTACTGATCTGCTTTAACCTGCATATTCCTGCCCACCCTGGTTCAGCTCTCAATGCAGCTCTCTGGGGTAGGGCCCAGGAATCAGCACATTTCCAATCTGGGATGCACACGGTTTTTAGCATGAAATGTTCGAAGTCACCATTTTTACAGCTCAAAACCATGTATACAACATCGGGAAGGCATTAACTGTGGATGTGATATTGATGAGAATGAAGCCAATGTATTGCACGAAAGGTACATGAAAACGGCTGTGTTTAATGCCACATGGAAAGCTTTCTGCTAAAATGTATATATATATATATATATATATATATATATATATATATATATATATTTTATTTTATTGTGGCTTAGGGTGGAGTTTCAGTGTGAAAAGACGTAAGAGTGGTGAAGTAGATGTGAAGGTGCTGTGGTGAGGGCTGCAGACCAATACGAACGTGTTGAATGTCACAGAACGCTAGCCTTAAACACGGTTAAAATAACATCGTCCACATTAAAGGTACGCTCTGGCCAGTGGAGTGGAATCCTGGAACAAACTGATTCACGTTAACATAGCTGGAAATGTCATGCTTTTTGCACACTTTTAAAAAAATATATATTTTATTGATTTTTCACAGAGAGGAAGGGAGAGGGATAGAGAGTTAGAAACATTGATGAGAGAGAGACATCGATCAGCTGCCCCTTGCACGTCCCCTACTAGGGATGTGCCCGCAACCAAGGTACATGCCCTTGACCGGAATCGAACCTACGACCCTGCAGTCTGCAGGCCGACACTCTATCCACTGAGCAACACCGGTCTCGGCCACACTTTTATTTCCACGAGTCGTTCTCCTCCTCCCTGGGAGACAGAAGCATTTCTCCCCGCAGCTGTCATTGTGGGCTGGGTTTCATGACCTGCCCTTCCCACTGCTTCTGGGGGCGCCTGGAGCATCATCACCCGGTGTCACCACGTCTGCTGGGCCCGAGGGAGGCCACAGAGCCACACACCGCGTTCAGCTGGATGTAGGGCCGCCCTGGAGCTCGGGGTGAGACTGTTTTCGGAAGGAAAGTGCCCTCGGTGAGAGTGTGTGTGGGTCCCGCATGGAACCCCTCTTCTCATCCCAGGGAAGTTTGACCCTGAGGTGCTCGCTCAGCTGCAGAGGGAGATTTCCCGATTCCTCTCACTCCCCTCCCTGTCCTCAGACAATAAGGGGGTCTCCTCTGAGATGTGAGACTGACCGAGGACCTTCGAAGGGGAAGGGGTGGATCTGCACACAGTAGGCCCGCAACAGCTGTTGGCAGAATCCAAATGATCAATTCATGAGACGCGGCTTCCCCGCTAGATTTATCTTTTCTCTGAGATCATTCACCACAAAAGGAAATTCCCACCGCAGTGGGTTTGAACTTTTCATGCCGAAAAGAAGAGCTTTTGGTAACTGAGCACGTTAAATCGTTCATATCTCTCTACATTCACAAGTAGGCATGTTTTTTTTTGCATTGATAATGTTTTATAATTTTGATATGAAAGTTCACAGAAATGATTTACTTCACCATTGTTTTTAAAACTGAGAAGTTTTGCTGGGACCGGTTTGGCTCAGTGGATAGAGTGTCGGCCTGCGGGCTGAAAGGTCCCAGGTTCGATTCCGGTTGGGGGCATGTACCTTGGTTGTGGGCACATCTCCACTGTGGGGCGTGCAGGAGGCGGCTGATCGATGTCTCTCTCTCATCGATGTTTCTGACTTTCTATCTCTCTCCCTTTCTCTCTGTAAAAAATCAATAAAATCCATTTTAAAAAAACTAAGAAGTTTTAAAAAAATATTAACAAGCGATCGTGAAAGTTGTGCTTTAATTAACATATAAAGATATCATCATTTCATGCTACTCAGCAGCCATCCATGTTCTCCGCATGTTCTCTACATGACCACGCGGCATGGCACCTGGCATTCGTGCTTACAAGTTGCCCACGTATGAAGGCCGGAGAGGCAGCGTGTCTGAGTCCCCCAGCTACGCGGCGACACTCCTCGCAAAGCCCATGAATTATTAATGGTTTGGAATTATCATTGCCCTGAGGCTTCCCAGATTTGCTGAACATTCTCACATTTTGTAAATCCTCGAGACTTCATTTGCAAGAGGTGGCACCTCGGGTCAGCGCAGCCCGCAGCGCCGACTCGGGGGCCAGGCGGGTGACGCGCAGATCCTGACCCGCTCTCGGCCGCTGATGAGGACACGGCACGTGTGCCCAGCGGGGCCATCCAGCGCCAGGCAGAGGCCCTCGAGCCACCTCAGGGCCTTCAGCTCGGAGGCAGCCGCTGGCGACAGATTGGTGCCACTGCTGGGGCTGGCGCTTCCTGGGGTGGCTTTCGGTCCCGTTTTGCTGGGACACCTTCCAGTGGGGACGAACGCAGAGGCTTTCTTAAAAGCCTGACATAAGCTAAATGTCTCGTACGACTTCCCCTTTCCAGGAGGATGATGTTTGCAAAGCATCGTGCTGAACTGATCAGTTAGAGGACAGATCGTCAAAGCGTGAGTCACTAATCGCTACTAACATCATACCACCACCTCCCCTTACTATTTGGGGTGCAGTGGGGGGGAGCCGGGCACATTTCTCAGGGCAGCCCTGTGACATGCTCTTTCTTTACACACCCAGTGGGCCTTGGAGGGCAACTCTCTCATCTTTTATGGTTTTTTATTTTTAAATAATATATTTTATTGATTTTTTTTACAGAGAGGAAGAGAGAAGGATAGAGAGCTAGAAACATCGATGAGAGAGAGATATTGATCAGCTGCCTCCTGCCCACTCTCTACTGGGGATGTGCCCGCAACCAAGGTACATGCCCTTGACTGGAATCAAACCCAGGACCTTTCGGTCCGCAGGCTGACGCTCTATCCACTGAGCCAAACCGGTTGTGGCTCATCCTTCATGTTTACTCCCGGATTCATTGATATGCAGCTGGTCTACATACTTAACTTACATCTCACTCACTCAGTAGGGGATTTCCATTGCAACGTTAGAAAGATCCATATTTCTAACGAGGGGAGACATCTTCTTTTTGTCAAAACCCAGTTTGCATTGAAATAAGAAAAATGCTCTCTCCCCATGTTAAGAAGCTGAATAAGCGCCCAGAGCTAGAAGCTCTGCTCTGCCGATCCCGCGGCCCGGGCAGGCCCTCACCTTATGGCAGAAAGTACTGGCCAACATGGCATTAGCAGCCACAGTGGTGTCTTCATTCACCCTCAGAAGGCGCTACCCACATTGGCTGACTTTAGTGACCGAGTCTTAGTAATTATTGAAATGTAACTTCGTCGTAAACCTTACATTCCAAATCTGGATTTAGGCAAAGCTGAAACTTTTGGTGTTGCTCCACCTGTCTTCTATCAGGAGGCACTTAGTGAAACACGTCCCCTCTGAGAAGCGACCAAAGTCACGTTTTCTTTATATTTCACAGAACCCCACTTCCTAGTTATGTTTTCCACAAGCATAACCTTCTTGAATCGCTACGACCTTGCCGAGATTGAGAAGCACAGAACCTTCTCATTCTCGGGGGCTGCCTGGTGTCCAGTGGAACCCAGAGCAGAAAATGTCCCTCAAGCACCGCTGACAAATGGCCGTGTGGCCCTCGCCTGTGTTTCCATGGTGACGGGCGCTCCATAACTCACGAGGCAGCAAATCTCCTTGCAGGTAGCCCTGAGAACACCCTATTTCATCAATAGACACCCCTCTACAGCTCCCCCCGGCAGCACCTCAGGGCTGGGAGATGGAAAGGTGTGCTGTGGGGTCAGAGCGCTCTGTGCAGACCAACTGCAAGAGAAATGGACCCTGGTCTCTCATAGCCTTCTGTCTGGGACCATGGCGGCTCCTGATTAGTCACTACCACTATTTTTCCCTTTGTTAACCCTCACCTGAGGATATGTTTCCTTTGATTTTTTAGAGAGAGTGGAAAGGAAAGGGAGAGACAGAGAGGAGCATCGATGTGAGAGAGACACATCGATGGGTTGCCTCCTGCACACACCGCAACCAGGTTCAGGGAGCCTGCAACTGAGGTACATGCCTTTGACCACAATCCAACCTGGGGCCCTTCGCTCCTTGGGCTGATGCTCTGTCCACTGAGCCACACTGGCCAGGGCAGTCGCTATCACTCTTACATGCAGCTCCAAGGGAACGTTCTGGACGTAACAGAACGTCCACAGACTGACCCACCATAAATTGAGCATCATTCTCTCAGGCTGCTCTGGTTTTATTATTAATCCCTTCCTTCGTTTATCCTCCAATCACTTTACAGATCTGTTGCCTCTTAAGCCAGGGGCTGAGGGAAATAAAACAGAGAAGGCTTACTGTTTCCTCTCATGCCAAAGTGTAACACCAGGGCAGGATGAACTTTACGTGGTAGAGCGGAAGGGAGGAAGAGAGAGAAAGAGAAACGTGGATGTGAGAGAGAACATATTTAAACTTTAAAATGCTTATTATGTCCCTTCATTCCTCAAGATATTATTTCAAATCACACTACCCGTGCCCATGTGTATGAATTTACTAAATTAATGTTTAATGCTTTTTTCATAAATATAAGATGTTGGACATTATTCTCGATGACTATAGTAGAGAACCTTCATTGGTCACACTGGGGCACCAACTTGCTGCATCAACTCTTTTAAAACCAGGGCACTGGGGCTTAATCACAAGGAACAGCAACTGCCTGTAATTATTGGAACCAAGAGTCTAGGTCAGGGGTCGGCAAACTCATTAGTCAACAGAGCAGCAAACCATGGCTCGCGTGAGCTGTATGTGGCTGGCGAGCCGCAGTTTGCCAACCACTGTCCTAAGGCAATAAAGTCTAGTCCTTGAAGAAAATACAAAGTCATATCTTTGGGCCCACTAATATTCTGAGGAATACATTTTTCAGCAGTGCCATTTAACATTCACACATACAAGTAGAACATATATAGACCTTAAAAAATATGTGCAAATATACACTAATCCTACCCAAAAAAATTTCTGGGAGATTTTTTTAAAATAAATTCATTAGTAAGAAGATTTTAGAATAGAGATTGGTAAAACCCTTCAAGCAATAAAAGTCCCTGATGATTACTGAACATTATAATACGATGTTGTTCTCATCCAATCCTTAATTGACATTGAATTCTAGTAATTTCCTCAGTAAACATTATGCGAAGAAACATTTCTAATGGAGATTCTGTAAAGCACAGCATGAACCTCACTCCCCGCCTCCCTTAATTCCTGTTTGGACATTGCTCATTCCTCCAGCAGGAGCTCAGTCTTCATCAAGGACCACTGAGACTGGCCTGTCACACACAGGTTGATGTAGGTGAGGAGAGGCTGTATCTTTCTGAACTTGACCGCTGGTCAGTAAAGAGCAGCTTCGATGTTATACTGCATCAGCCAGATAATTCTTTCCCCATGGTGCTGTAGATCATCCACCTCCTCGAGCTCCCATATTCACAACAGTCACGCCATACTTTCAGTGATGATGCTAGCAGTGTTTCAAGGGCAGAGGTAATAGAGAATCTGCCCTTACCCACTTGTAGTCCATGACGTTTCGTCTCCTTTTCCTTGTAATTGGCGTCCCCAGTGTGTAGCATAACTAACGAGGTCATTACAGATAGGCAGCAATTGAGAAAAAAAAATAGTGGTGATATAACATTTGCATTATGGATGCTATTTCAAGCAACATTTTCTGTGTGCATTCTGCTCATTTCAGCCAGCAGTAAGTGGGGTTGTGAGACACAGAAATCAGGGGCAGGATCGGTGGGGTTTGGCACAGTCCCGGTAGGCTGCTGAGATTCAGAATGGAGGTGTTTATAGTTTCTGTTCAGCAAGGACTCAAGTTCAGTCTAAGGGACAATGAACTACATAAGTGAATGTGCATGACTGATAGGGGCGTGGCATTTCCGTTGCCCCACCTTCCCTCCAGAATGGCGACTGAAAGGCATGTCCAGATATCCAGTAGCCTCATGACAACCAACTGATCGTTTGGTGTATTTGTGCAAACACATCATCACTTTGCAGTCCACAGCCCACATGTCAAACTCCTCTGGGTCTAAGGCCAAAGTAGAAGATACTGTTCTTTTTCAGAATTTAGAACTTGGGTACATCATCAGGCAGAGCAGTGAGGGCACCCCAAATCTAAAGCGGACAGCTACACAGAGGTGAGACAGGAAGATGGTAGACCAGACACATCTCTGCATCCCAGGCACATCGACCATGGAATGAAGAGAAGGCCTTCATGCTCCCAGTGGCCGGTAGAAGAGAGACAGCGTGTCACAGATGGTGCTTCCTAAGATGTATGATGTAGATGACAGGTCAGTCGTGCTCTGATGTCACAAGTCCTGGGCCCTGGTGAAGCGCTGACCAGCTCTTCAGATCCTATGAAAAGGTATGTTCTCTCAAAAACGCCCAGGTGAGGAGATCCAGCAGAAGACCCAGGTTGTTAGTCCTTTGTAGGATGGAAATATGTGAAATGATTAACCTGTCATTCTATCCTATCAGACCATCTGAAGACTCTTTCTCTGAGTGGTACTTAGCATTCAATCTCAAAACTGTGGAAAACTTGTTGTGCTTGATAGCCATTCTGTAGTAAGCTCCAGCCACATTAGCACTAACCTTGGGCTAGGTTTCTATTACCCCAAACCCTCTCTCTTTCCCGTAAGCCAGGCATTTCACCTTAGGGCTAGGAATTTTCGCTAACTTCCTCATTCCTCCTTCTCCCTTTAAATACCCTGAATTCCTCATGAATAAATGAGACTTGATCAGAACTTTGTCTTGTCTCCATTCCTTGTGTCTCTTGTCCCTTTCATCCCCAGTCCCCCTCTAGGGTCCTCATTGACTTAACCCGTGGGTCAGGACACAAAACCACACCAGAACTAAGTACTATTATTATGGATATTGTATTATTATTTTATCATATTGATCGCAATACAAGGGAGTATGATTTAAATTGGTCTTCCCAATTACTGTATGTTAATTCTTTTGAAATTACAATTTACACAGAAGTAGCACAAAGGACTGAATATGTCTATCTATGGGGTCTTAGAATATGTCCCAGAGATGGCGGTATATGGGTTAGGCATTTTAAGTAAAGTCTTGCAGAAACTCCCTTCACTGGCTAACTTCAGAAATTTACATAACTATATTTTGATCTTTCTTAATTGACTTAAGTACTCTTTCATAACACCCCAATTGGGCAAAGAGTCAAGTATGACCTGAACAGATGGCACAGATAAACTAGACTGACAGCAACGTGTGGACAGAAATTCATGGCTTCTTCAAGTTTGTTTTTGTTTGATTCTCAAATATCTCTGTAGGGTCCAGACAGAAGCAAACATGGACAAGCACAGGGAGGCCTGACCACCTAGGGCCTGAGTGGGGTTTCCAGGGAGGACTGTGCTGAGGGACCACAAGGATTGAGTCAATGCCAGACTGAATTACTCATTTAGACGAAGAGAATCCTCAGACTCAGCAGATGAGAAAATGAATACCAGAACACTTTGATAGCTATCTAGACACATCAAAGAAAACATGAAATTATGAAACAACAAAAATATAAAATTGAATTCTAGAAATTAAAATTCTATAGTCATTTACTTGAAAAATGTCTAGAGACATTTAATAGCATCATAGCTCTTTGAATAACTCGGGCTTCATGCAATTCCTTGAAGATTCAGCAATGTCAACTGAAAATAGTTTTGTTTGATTGGTTTTATTGTTTATTTGATTTTTTTTTTTGCTTTTTCTTTCTTTTTTTGTGTGTGAGTGGCTCTCTAATATGGCCCCAGTGAAAACAGGAAGTAAATATGAGAGCAAAGGAATAAGAGATTTTCAGAGTTTCATTTGCAGAATTCCTTAGAATGGGTAGGCAATATGTATTGCTCAACGACATTTAAGTTTAAGAAATGTCAGATACCTTTACTTTTCAAAATCAAAGCAATAGGCTTTGAGCAAGAAGTCTAATATTCCTCCTCCTCCCTCCCCCCTGAATCATGGGATGTTGTCTACGAGGATTGGGTAGGAAACTTAGAGATTTAACAGTGTCTGACTATAACCGTGATGCTCAGCTCTTTTCCCTTGAGGTTGAATGATGGCCCTGCCAGGTTTGGCCTTTTTTGTCAGCCTTTTGCTGTTGGGACAAGGTGGGATGTCTTGCTCAGCCTGCGGGTTGGACGTAGGTGGTTGGCAGGAGCTGGGGTGAGCAATATCGTTCCATTTCCCCAGGCAGCTACCTCAAGCCTGAATTGTTAGCTGGATCCAGGTCTCTGCCCTTGGACATCAGTATCATCCCCACCCACCAACTCTCCTGAAGCCTCACCCTCTGTCTCCTTCTTGTTTTCCCTGCCTTTTATTCCACAGGATTAATGATTTGTGCAGAATTCCTTGTCGGTTCAGATTTGAGGGATTTCTTAAGACCTTGGATTTAGGAAAAGGTCCCCCTTTCCCAACGCAATGGCTAGTTTCCCAAAGAGAAAAAAGAAAGCTATGTGTCATTCATCATTCTTGCTAGATTAAACTTTCAATCATTACTCTTTAAAAAAGATCTCTAAGTGAAAGTAAAAATCTTACGTGCTAGGGGAGAAATATTTTCAAGTGCATTATTTTTCTAGCTGGTTAAAGAGTTGGTGAATGGTTATTTTAAAAACACACACACACATATACACCAGATATTTCATGGCAGTCTGAAGTTCATACGTTCTTCCATAACAATACATGGTGTAGAATATTGAATAATGCAACACGCTCGAATTAGTTCTATTTTCTGAATGATAAATTCAATTTAATTAACTCAGACTTTGAATGCTGCGGACTTCCAATGAGTTCTTAAAAATATCTTACCACTGCTCTCTCACCCTTGTGTAGCCTGCCATATTTTGAGTGCTTTCTCCTTTGAGAATATCAGATTTATTATTCAAAGCATTTGCAGAAGAGAAGAAACTTTCTTCTGTACTAAATCACTCTCACCGAAGATCATTTTCAAGCTAATGAAGTCTTAACATTTTCCAAACAATGCTTAGGGAAATGCGGAGGGAAAGAACAGTAAATCTCCTCCATGTGAAGAACGTTCTGGAATGTAAATAGTATTCACCAGATATTCATAAAGATAGCAGTTACATATGAATACACACCCACCAGCTTAAAACCTCATTATTCAAAAGACTCATCATCTCAGAAGGCATTATAATTTTCAGGAATGCCAGACAGCTACTAATAGATTGTGTTGTTGAAAATGATGTGTTTTCAAGAATGCTTGTCGTTAAACAAAACAGAAAGGTTCTATAGAGCCATTGCATGACCTTAAATTCTAACAGCTTTCTCCAGGATCATTTTTATTAGGCCAGGATGAAATCACCGTTCATCAGCACCAGGTTCTCTGAGGAAATTTAGGGGCAGGGTCATTAAGAAAGTTAATGAAAACACTCACAGTGACTTGAGATGTTCTCATTGCGGGATCATTCAGACTGAGCGATGCATCACAAGCCTCGTTAATTATAGAGAAACCTAAAAATATATAACATTCACATACCATTTAATAGCAGCTCTAAAGTGTAAAACATCAGAATCTTTCACTTCCCAAAGGGCTGCAGGAGCACAGCACAATGCCTTCTGGGTTAGGAGCTGGAAGACTTGCGTTTTTATCGCCCTCTGCCATTTACAAGGGTAACTAGAGGCCCGGTGCACGAAATTCGTGAAAGTGTAGGCCTTCCTTCCCCGGGCTGCTGGCACCAGCTCCCCTATGGCACTGGGACCTGGGCTTTTCTTGCAGTTCTGGCTTTGTCTGGAAGGACATATAGTAGGATAACTGGTCTAATTAGCATATTACTCTGTTATTATTATTATAGATAGGCTAAGCTAGATCATAACCATCACAAGGTTAGCATGTATTGAGCCCATACTTCATACCAAGTTCTATTTTAATGTCACAAGGTAGTCACTGCTTGGACATATTTCACTAAATTCCGTCCGATTCCTTTTCTCCCCAGGTTCTTTCCGTGATGCTCTCCTATATTTGACAATGAAAAGTACATTAAACTCCCTTTCCTGCAAAGAGTGCATTTCATTTGTCCTCGCGGTTTGGCTGACCTGAAAATACACGCGGGTGCTTCATGTACCTGTAATCACATTTGCTGTAATACAGAAAGCAGAGACAGGCCGCCTGTGCATACATAGAGTTCAGGAACTCCACGGAAGAAAGTAATGGAAAAATTATGTGCTTGCTTTACAGACTTGAACTTTAAGGTACGTGCGAAGGATGAATAGTTCTGAAATGTAACAAGGAGCAGTGGCGTTCCGGGAACATCCTTTATGCACTCCTAAAGGCTGGTCCCCAACATGGCTGCTGGCCTTCAAGAAAATGTACTGCAACTGACACCGTGGGCATGCGAACAAGGAACAGAGTTCTGTACAACGCACTTGACCCATGTCACCGGAGAGCAAATTGAATGGACCTTCTAAACAATTCTCCCAGCATGTGTCTATTTTTAATGCTGTTGTTCTAATCCTTCCAGTAACCCTGTAGGAAAAACAAGCAGCAATAAAAAAAGAAAACTTTGGATTTAAAACCTTTTCTCAAGATGCAATAATTTTTAAAAAACAGCACACACAGAGTGTTGAAATATTAAGATACATATAGGAAAGAAAAAATTCATACCCTAACATTGAGATAAGTACTACATCAAGATATAAATGTCTTGGGTATATCCACATGTGTGTATATTGGCGAGGGGTGGGGGGATGTTAACAGTGATTACATCATTATTATATACTTGGAATTATGCTAAATATTTTACATGATGTATCTTAACATTTTCCACAAAATCTATACGAATAAAAGGGTAATATGCTAATTAGAGCGGACGTCTTCTGTATGTCCATCCAGACATCCATCAGGACAAAGCCACAGTAGCTGCAAGGGCTGAAGGCAGGAAGCCAGGGTGGCAGCTATGAGGCCCAGAGCTCAGGCAGCCATGGGCTCAGGCTTCTGTGAGCCATGGCAGCTGGCAGTGGCAGCAGCAGTGGGGGAACGGGGGTGGGGCCTTCCCCTGATGGGCCTGGTCGCCTCCTACAGAGGGAAGCCAGACTGTGAGAGGGGGTGGGCCGGGCTGAGGGATCCCTCCAGTGCACACATTTTCAGGCCTCTAGTAACCATTTAAAGAGAAGCTATTTTCAACTCCATTTGAGGAAAGAGAAAACAGACAAAAAGAATTTGAATAATTTGCTTAAGTCAAGCAAGAGTTAAATGAGAACTGGAATTGGAACGAACCAAGATACTTTAGGAAATAATTTGTTGAGTTTCCCACGTGGAGTGTCTTTGCATGTATTCATTTAGATCATTCTGTTCATATTTCATCACTACTGCATCCCTTTTGTGACCTTCCGTGGTTAAAACATCTATGCATTTCTGTTTGTAATACCTTCATCTACGCTTTTCTACCCTCTGCGGCTGTGCTTCTTTGTTTTAAACCTTGTTTTGTGTGTGTGTTCTTCCACAGTAGCCAGTCATTCTTAGGTTCGCCCACTGGCATTTGTTGACAATATGCCTTTAAGGAATGTCATTTGTCTTACTTTGCCCAATCTTGTTTCATTGTTTTTAATTTCCTTCTATTTTCACTTAGATGTTAGGAATGTGGGAGTTGTGCTTAGCCAGGATAACATTATCTTTCAAAAACACAATCGAGTCATTGTTGGCTATGGCTTGTGTTAATAATTAAACACTTTCCCCAGAACACGTGTATACTAATCCATGATGCTGCTTTAATTATAAATTAGACCTTCCCGTCTATTATCTGTCTGTTTCTCTATTTACTGGGTCCTCTGGCTGTCTCGCTCTGTCCACTCGGGTAGCCAGCACGCTGTGTGTGGTAGCGACACGACTGGCTTTTTCAGCTGCTCTCCACTGGCCACCCAGGAGCCGTGTCGTAGTATCTGGGTGGGAGAGAGTGAATGTACTTCCTCCAATCATTTTACTATATTTACTTTTTCATGTTATGAACTAGTAAGTAGAGGCAAAATATACTCAAAATAATAATAGCTGGAGAATATTCGAAGGAGAGCAAAGAAATTGTATTAGAGAGGTCATGGTTTTAAAAAGAAAGAGACTAGGAAACCTGTTTCTCAAGTCCGAGAAGCAGAATTCTGATGGATTACTGAGATTATAGAATAAACTGTTTCTAAAGGAGAAAAATTACACCAATGAAATGAGAAGGATCCTGCATTTAACTGGCACAGCTGGACTCCGCAGAGAGTTTGGAACGCAGAGCTGGCGTTGGAGTGGGTGTGGAAAGATGAATACTCTTTGTCCAGGGGCCCTGGTCTGATGGTTTAACTACTCTGAAGCATGCCGGGTGCCATCTTGGTCCAGATCAATTTCTAACTGGACCTACGTGAAGTCAGTTATTTTTGTTGTGGTTTTTGTTAAGGATGTTTCCATGGATTTTTAGAGAGACTGGAACAGAGAGGGGGAGAGAGAGAGAAACCTCAATATGGGAGAAATGCGCAGACTGGTTACTTCCTGCACACACCAGCTGGTGGAGGAGCCTGCCACCAAAGTATGTGCCCTTGACTGGATTCAAACCCAGAACCCTTTGGTCCCCAGAACGACACTCTACCCACTGAGCCAAACTGGCTAGTGCTGAATCCAATTATTTATTTTTCACAGACACATCGCCCATTTTTCATTGTTGACGAGGGAATTGCTGTTCAAATGGATGCTTACGCTTCCTAAACTCGCCATTGCTGGTTGCTTGCACGGCATGGTGTCAGATGAATAAGGAATCCTTGCTTTGCGTGATAAAATCCACACCGCGTGGCCTGTGGCGGGAGAGGTATGTTCTCTGTAAGAGGCTGAGGTCTCTGAGCTCGGCCTGCTGCCTGCTCCTCCCGCTCCCCCATCCCCAGAGGAGCGCCAGCATCTGCTCCAAGAGCGGGCAGCGGTACCTCCTGGCCAATGCCTCTCGCTCACAAACAGTGCCTACCAGGCGGTTAAAGTCCTGTGTTGGATCTCAAATGCACCTAGAAGTGAATTTCTGTACTTGCCACTAGCGTTCCGTCAGCGTCTTCCTTGTTGAAACATGCCGGGGGGACAGACCAGCTGCTTGGCTGACGCTCTGGGGCCTGCAGAGGGGGCTTCACATGCGTGGTTAGCTCCCACCGGTCACAGGGGCAGCCTGTCCTGGGGGTCGTTCTGAATGGACTCAGAGAGCAACCGACAGCTGAACTATCTTCTACAACTTAAAAAAAAAAAGGTTATTTAGAGGGGAGTAAGATGGCTCCCGCCTTGTGTGGGTGAACAATGCAGATAAAAGTGTAATGATTCCTTTAAATAAACAAGTTATCTTTGTTATTGGTGTGTGTGTGTTTTTTTCAGTCTTTCTCATTGTGTAATTTAAATTATTTCTAATTAGTGTTCTTCCTAATTTTATAACTATCTTTTTCAGATCATAACTATCTTTTTCAGATCATTACAGGAAATGCTGCCTTTAATGGTTCCTCTAGGTTGGACAATTTTACAGTAAATGTTTGCAATGGGCACTGCCCATATGCATTAACGGAGAGACTCTCTTTGGTGGGTAAAGGAAAGATAAAGAAGTTGTTTTCAATGCATACTCATCTTCATTCACGGTGTTGATGAGAGAAAGAAAATCAGAGGCGACCTTGTTTATTTTTGATCCAAAGAGTCTAAGACAGTGGTTCTTTACCTTTCTAATGCCACGACCCTTTAATACAGTTCCTCGTGTTGCGGTGACCCCCAAACATATAAATTATTTTCGTTGCAACCCACAGGTTGAGAACCGCTGCTGTAAAGCCTAAGACCATGGGTGGGAAAACACAGATATTTACATTATGATTCATAACAGTAGCAAAATGACGGTGATGAAGTAGCCACGAAAATAATTTTATGGTTGGGGTCACCACCACATGAGGAGCTGTATTAAAGGGCCACGGCATTAGAAAGGTGGAGAACCGCTGGTCTAAGGGAAGGATCAAGCACAGGTGCTCATAATGAAGACAGGCTCCAGGCCCTCAAAGGGGAAGGATGCTGGGAGGACAGTGGCCCCCCTGTGACTGTGCACCCTGACTTGGCTGAGATCCTGGCCTGCACGCGGCATGGATCTGCAAAGGCTCAGGGGTCCCACTGACTGTTCCTGCAGGCTTCCCACGTTGCCCTGGGGCGCTGTCCAGAGCTGCCTTTGGTTCCATCCCGTTCCATTCTTGTCACAATCTGAAGGCCTACATGTTACAACGAATTCCCTTTTGGGGATATGACAGTGAGGAACCAGAGTAAGTTATTTTTGTCCCCAAAGTCATACTGCTACTAAGACGTAAAATGTAACGCTGTACCCTTACCTGGAGTTCTCCCATTTCTCTCCACCACACCGACAGATAGAAACCGATGGGTTCCCGAGTACTCTTACCGTGTCACCCACCATCACAGATGAAATTAGCCGTTTTATTTTATTCATCATTTGTCAGCACTGGATTGGAGAAGGACTCAGACGGTAGCCATTGCTGGGGATCTTGCGCACCTTCAGCGAGACCCAGACCGGGCCTGCAGCCTCTCGTCATCGCCAAGGACCGAGGTGCACATTTATCTGGCGTGAAGTGATGCTGCGTGTCTGCTGAGCGTGCAGGAGGAGGCGTGGGGGAGAAGGATCTAATTATGACTCTGACACAAGTCGCTCAGCTTCTCCCACACAAACTGGGTCCTTGCCGAGGGAGCATCTCCGGAGAAACAGGAGGAAGATGGAAGGCGTTTTATGAACTAGCCCCAACATTACATGACATCATCTCAGTCATTCCCAATTAATCAAACCGTCCCAAGCTTGCCCAGTGTCACAGGGGTGAGATATAAATTGCACATCTTAATGGGAACAATGTCAAGATATATTTTTACATTGCCGTGATGTAGAACAGTGTGTCCACCTCATTAACATCAATACTTTGTCCAGTCACCAATAATTTACTAAGGTCCCTCTACACTCAAAGAAATGTTGGAAGGATATTATTTTCCTCAACTTTTCAGGTTTACATGCAAATGTAGCCTAGTCTGAAAGATTATGTGTACCATGAGTGAAATTAAAGTTGTTTGATAGCCCTCTCTATATATCTACTAGAGGCCTGGTGCACAAAATTTGTGCATGGGCGGGGGAGGGAAGGGTGTACTTCAGCCCAGCCTGCTCCCTCTCCAATCTGGGGACCCTTGACGGATATCTGACTGCCCGTTTAGGCCCGATCCAAAGAGCCAGTTACTTGGGCAGAACTAATGGTAACATGCCATTAACATATGTGGTCTTCACATGACATCTACATTATCTTATTTTTCAAGGACTTTATACTATCTCAGGAATCAACAACAATGTTCTTTTTTTGTTCTTGATTACATGGAACATGAACACATTGTTTTACATTGGACCCACCCAGGTTATCCAATCAAGGATGCTATCCAGTCAAGGTTAGCTGATTACCACCTTCATTCCCCCTTCCCAGGGAATATAAGGTATTCACAAATTCGTAGGGTTTGAACAAGGACCACAGAAGAGGAAGAAAGAGACTCAAATGCTTCAAAATAAAACTAGGGGAATTTTAGTTTCAAAATAAAACTGGAGAGACAAAACTCAAGAAGCATTAATTCATACAATAAATATTTATTCTTAATCAAATCAAAATATGACATTTTGGGTCATGAATACTATTAGCATCATTCTATCGACCACTCCTCTGATTTTGCTGGCTGTTTCTTTCTTTCTTGTTCGAATTTATTACAGACTCAAGTCTTCCAAACTCTCATCCACCTAGTCTATTAGTTTTTATTTTATTTCTAGATCCATCCTTCCCATGGTTCTTCCATCTCACAATATAAACAGTCTAATGATTGGAAGTATCTTGTAGTGAGAAGTATTACCTCAGAACACAGAGAGGTACGTTACAGGGATTCAAGCTTTGATTGAGAATCAGGAGATAATGCCAAAGATTCTATCACAGTTGGTGAACCTGTGGGACCAGGAAGAGTTCCATACTGAACAACATGTCAAATAAGAAGCAAAGTCTCCACTCTTGGCCAATGGCTTGTCCTTCTGCGAGTGAGAGGCGAATCACATAACTTTGGATTGTGCAGGGACCAAAACGGGTCGGGGCTGTGTCCTCTCAGAGACCTCTTCCGCTTTAGGGTTAACCAGTGGTAATCAGATGGTTTTCAAATGGTCATATTCCTGAATCCTCAAATCAATCTGAATGTGACCGAGTTTATCACAGGCAAACATTGTCAATGAGACAGCATTTTTTAAGCACTTGAGCATTTGAGCCTGCTATTTTCCTCAGCTGGGTTAGTCTTATGTCGTCAACTTGTCTCTTCCTTAGAAATCTAAGTTCTGGAGTCCTATAAAATAATGGAGGCACTTCACACACAATTAAAAATTATTTGCAAGTTGCCCACTCACATTACTATCATTGCCACAAAGGTGTATCTTCGAAGGCAAAGTCCCGAAGGGCAGTGAGAGAGGACGAACCATAACTCCCTCTCTGAAAGGAGAAAACCCGTTATTCCACAACCCCGGGGTCATCACACCCCCGCTCTGTGGGGTCACCTATGTCCGTGTCCTGTTGGAAAACATGCTAGTTCCGTTTTGAGAGGCGTTTCTGACAGAGGCTTGTCTGGAAGATTAGGCCTCCGCTGACACTTACATAAAAATTGATCAGAGAAAATAAAAGGGGCTTCCAGCAGCGAGAAGGGGCATGGTAGATGGAGCAGTGGGTGTGCCTCTGGAAAGTTCTGCTGCCTTTACCCTTGAATCTCTTCAGTGTGCTCGAAGCAAGACATGCTCTGTTTTCATTCACGGCCTCCATAGTGCTCTCTGAAGAGCCGTGGCATACTTTCTGTTGGTTCTAAAATGTTGCCTTTCGGCCACAGAAATCCCTCCTCCAGCAAAGTCCCTTTTTGGCCAAGTGTGCAGAGCAATTTGTGCAAACATGACACACGCCACATACACAGCACGGGCCCCCTGGACGTGACGGAAAGACAACACTACGGTTTGGGTCCTGCCTCTCGTCCTGTCATTCTTTTCCAATTCGGAGCTCGCCGGCATCTGTGCTGGGTTGATCTTTCTACCTCACGGTAGGCTCATATTTATTTTCTCCCAGCAGCCTACTCCGCAGTCAGCCACAGTGAAGATGGAATTATCTTGTCAGAAACTGTAACGTTAAATTACTCTGGGGAAGCGGGCAGGTGCAAAACATGTTGTTCTCTAATGCAAATTCTGGGACTCTAATCCAAACACAACCTCCTTGCATAGCTACCCCACAGACTAAAAATAAAAACGATGCACTCCAGATTGTGTGTGTGTGTGTGTGTACGGATTTCAATGAAGTTCAGTGAAAAAAAAATGTCCTTCTCGATAAGAATAGAAATGTCTAATTTTTTTTATTTTTAATGTCCTGGACCTTGGCGATCTACCCACTCATCACAATCAAGAGTACTTTTTATGTCAGAAAAAAAAAGGTGTTTTCTAAAATCAGAACCTGACATCCTACCAATTGTGTTTAACAATAACAACCTGACAGACTTTGCCATAAGGACAAATTATTCCAATGGCAGTAAGTTATATTCTTTGGATACCATTGATTTATAGAGCTTTTCTGTAAGATTCGCAAAAAGTTCTTTATTTTTGTGAAATCATAAAAAAAAAAACCACACACCAAAGTGCACGTGTAGCTCATTGTTATAATCTAGATGTCATTTTACAAACAACATTGAGACGTCTAACTCAGGCCACCTCCCACTCCTTCTCTAGATTATTCTATATCAGTTACAGGAACCCCGCCCTTAGACAGTTAAGACGTAGGGAAATGTTCAGCATATGTCTGCCTCGGAGTCACTCAGCACTGTCAAACAACGTAGATATTTGGTGAAGTCAGCAAGTCTTTAATTCTTGGGTGACCTGCTCTGAGCCGAGACTTTAGCCTGAAGTTAAATGAGAACCTTTGTACCCGAAGGGCATTGCGGGCTCTCCCTGAAGGCACAGGGGAGGTTAGCTGAAGGGAAAAGCTTGCAATGGTGATCACAGAAGAGGAGGAGGGATGGCAGGATGGGGGTAATAACAGTAAATATGTAAGGGAGGTGTGTGCTAGCATGTATATCTGATTTTGCCAAAGGGGTAATCTATTTAACTACCAGAGAGAGGAAAAGAAAAATTATCTTGAAACGTTCCCTAAACTCCCAGAACATGAAGATTTAGTTCTAAAAGGCTAAAAGCTATTCGTAAGCAGGACACAAAAATTACCTACAACAAAAATAAAGATTAGGACACACTACTGTATGGATATTAAAATAAATAATGATTTCTCATTAAAAGAACCGTAAAGAGAATGAAATCAAGGGGATTCAAAGGAATAAGGAAAACAGGAGAGAGTGTGTTTCTGGTTTGCACTGGTTGATTCTGTGAGAATACTTTTCTATTGTCACGGTCCTAGCATTAACTTGGGTTTTAGGCTCACGGGAGCTTGCTACATCAAATAAATTGAAAATAATGCCAAATACTGGGGAACAGACCACACACATCTCAGCAGTAATATTGTGGGGTGAACAACAGGTTGCTATATCCCAATTTTCTGCCCCTGAATTCAACAAGGAAAGATATAAATCAAAGGAAATAAAGGCACCGATAGGATGAAATCATGCCGTCAATGCAATTGAGATAATGAGTAAACTGAACAATGCATAGGAGAAAATTACCCAGAATGCAGCACACAGATCTGAAAAGTATGGAAGAAAGTGAAGAGAAATGGGGAAGAGAATATGAGGTCCCAACATATATTTTATGGAAAGTCAGAAGCAAAAATAGAGATAAAGTGGATGGGCCAACACAATGGGGAAAAAAATGGCGAATTTTTTCAAATGTGATCAAATGCACGGTCTTCATGTTGGAGAATTCCATTAAACCCAGCAGAGGATAAATGAAATGCATCCTCAGAGAGACGCTGCGGAGCATCAAACATGAAGAGAAAAATCTTTCAAGTAAAGAGAGAGAAATGAGGCAGGGACTTAAATAATTTAAGAGCAAAAATTAGGCAGATTTTTCAAGAGCAAGAAGCCAAACAGATGCCAAAGAAATATGGCCAGAGCACCGAGGAAGGAGGAAAAAAATAAAAATAAAACCACTGAAGTTTCTCCTCTCCGCTCATTAATTTCTCTTTCATGTGTTCAGAGGAATTGAAGGTAATTTTCAGGCAAACAACGATGCGGGGATTTTTCTTCTCCAATAGACATTTGCTGAAGGCACGGAGGCATGTACTTCAATCGTCAGGAGTTTGATCAAAGGAGGAGACAGGGGGCTCTGAGAAGCAACGGTGAGCAGAGATCTCGGAACATTTACCAAACCTACCGCGTCTGAGCACCAAGGGCATCGCAGGTGTTTGAAAGTAGTTAATTGGCTGAGAAAGGGTCAGAACATATAAATGGATAAAATGTGTGTGTGTATTTATATATATATATATGTATATAATATATATGTATGTATATATAATATACAGTGGTACCTCAAAATATGAATTTAATTTGTAACCTTGAGGCGTGGGAAACTGTAAGACGCTCGAGTCACGGTCAACTGGTGGGTCGTGTGCAGCCGGCCGATCCTCGAGATGACTCCTATCTCAAATGTTGCTCGTATTGCAAAGCAAAAAATCGCTCGCTCAACAGCTCGTATCTCAAAAACCTCGTATGTTAGGGCACTCGTATCTCGAGGTACCACTGTATATGTATATATATTATACATATCTATTATTAATTTCAAACACTTTTGTGTGTCTTTATATACACTCACACATTGCCTATGAAGCAACAATGAAGAAAAATGGGAGGAAAATATATACCAATTATTCAGAGATCACAAAAATAAGATTGTCAATAAATATAAGGAAAAAATAGAGAACACAAATGAAAATCAAAGCTGTCACTTTTGAAACTTCACTTGAACAAAACGTAGCAGAGTCTGACAGCAGCAGATACGAGTGCCCTAACATATTGATTTTTTAACCGAGAGAAGGGGAGAGAAATAAAGAGTAAGAAACATCGATGAGAGAGAAACATCCATCAGCGGCCTCCTGCACACTCTCCAGTGGGGATGTGCCCGCAACCAAGTTAGTGCCCTTGACCAGAATCAAACCTGGGACCCTTCAGTCCGAAAGCCGACGCTCTATCCACTGAGCCACACCGGTTTTTGGCTTGGCTACTTTATTTAAATCCCTGCTCTATTTAAATCCCACACCGGCAACAGGATCTCTGCCCGTTTTGCTTTTCCTGACGGTGGAATCCTCGAGCCTCTAACATTGGCTTTGTCAGTGTGGCTCTCTAAGTATCCGCTTTTCCCACATAATCTGCATTAGTCACACCTGGCTGATGCGCTACCAGCCTCTCTATCCTCCTGTAGAAGTCAAACGTGGACTTTTCTTGCGGCTCTCCATTGACTTACTTCTCTGTTTACTTATTTATGATTAAATGTGTGGGGGTGACCTTGGTGGGTAAGATCATACAGGCTTCAAGTAACCTTTGCAAACGTACTCTGCGCTTAGACAACCTGGTGGATCCCTGTTTTCCCAGTTTCCCAGGTAGTTTCAGATGCTCCTGATTATTTGAGAAAAAAACATAACTTACATTAAAAATCTGAACTGGACTTAAAAAAATTTTTTTAGATATATTTGTATTGAGTTCAGAGAGGCTGGGAGAGAGGGAGAGAGAGAGAGAAACATCAATGCGGATCCAGCCTGAAATCCAAGCATGTGCCCTGACTGGGAATCGAACCGTGACCTCCTGGTTCTTAGGTTGATGCTCAACCACTGAGCCAGGCGCTGGGCTGGACTGGACCTCAGACTTGAATTTTGTGCTCCCTTCTGTGATAGTGGCATTTGGAGGCACAGGGAACCTAGATGTATTGAAGGGTCGCTAGGTAGACTGTCTTCTCCCCTGCAGCTGGGGTTCTGGGGGGACTCAGGTTCCTAAATTCAGGACAAATCCAGCAGGGAGTGTCTACGGCTTGATCTGCAGTGAAGGGAGTGCAGGAGGCACCAAGGAAGCCTTAAATACACTCGCATATCTCCAAGAGCTGGGTGGGCGGGCTAAGGGAAAGGAGGGATGGCAACTTCCTTTCACCTGCTCCCTCAGCTGAAGTTAAGGATGGGGATCTGACAGGTCCTGGCCCCACACAGACAGGTAGCCGCGGAAGATTGGCTTGTTTTTAATGAGTCCTCAGAGTTGGAGGCTATTACAGACAGAAACAGAACACAATCTGAAGTGCTGTGACCTTGTCTTCCATCAGCTGTGAAAGGTGAACTGAGAATGTCTGGCCACACGAATCAAAAGTCTAAAACAAATGCCTGCTTATCGAGTGAGCCATTTCACTTACATTAAAGCTCATCCTGAGGAAAAAGCAACATCAAAGTTCTATTCAAGCAATGTTCTTGGGTGGGCTGAAGCAGCTGTTTTCAGCACAATCCAGGACATCACGTGCCACTTCCTTCACTTACCCTGATCTGAATGAGTATTAATCCTCTGTGATTTGCATGCTCCAAAAGAAGTAAAATCAAGAGGGTTAAGATAAAAAGTCATTCTCACACATCTTTGAATGGCTGCTCTTTTGCTCATTATAAACTCAGAGCTAGAAAATGCTACCCATCGCAAACACTCAGAACAGGAAGAAAATCCAGTGTAGATGACAAATGATAGGGTCTGAGTCTGCAGCTGAAGTAGAAGGGAGAGTTGGAGATCTCAGAAGGATTCATCGCTGAGTGTGCGCAATGGTGACACAGATGGCGGGGGTCCATCACACTGAGGGAGCCGCGTGGGAAGCAGCGTGCTGGAAGCTTCCATAAGTTGTGTCTAGAGCAGCGGTTCTCAACCTGTGGGTCGTGACCCCTTTGGGGGTCGAACGACCCTTTCACAGGGGTCGCCTAAGACCATTGGAAAATGCAGATATTTACATCACGATGCATCACAGTAGCAAAATTTCATGGTTGGGGGTCACCACCACATGAGGAACTGTATGCAAGGGTCGTGGCCTTAGGAAGGTTGAGAACCACTGGTCTAGAGTCTTCTGAGCCTTTAGGGTGGAGCCTTAGGTGAGAAAGATTCCAGGGAGACAACTTGTTTGCTCAGACCTGGAAGTCAAGACAGGGTCACCCCAGAGTCTCCATTTTCCCTATCTGTCTGCCTGAGCCTTTTTGGCAACTCATTTCATTAAACAAAACTGTGTTTTCCATAATTTACCAAGGACTAAAAGGAGACACCTAATTCCATCACGGGCTTATTTTCCAGTGTGTTCAACATACAGTGAAATGAGGTGTAAAATTGGATAAATTTCAATGTCCCTCGTTCCTCTCAACGTTACAGGTTCTCAGCTATTTTCCACATTGTTGGGAGGACAAGAGCACTCGGAGAGGAGGTGTCTGAAATAGGAAGACGGAGGTGGAGGGAAGACATTGAGAACACTGTCATTGCTAATGTGACCTAGCCTTTATAATAAAAGGGTATATGCAAATAGCCCAAACAGCGGAACAACTGGACAACTAATCAAAGGGTAATATGCTAATGTTAGGCTAAGGCTGCTCAACGGCTCGCTATGATGTGTACTGACCACCAGGGGGCAGATGCTCCAACCAGGAGGTTAGTTTGCTGTTGGGGTCCAGTCAATCATGACTGAGCGAGATGGGCTAGACATGCCCTCGAGCCCTCCCATGGTCCCTCCCTGGCCCAATCATGCACCTGTGCTGTCCCTCAGCCTGACCTGCACCCTCTCACAACCCGGGACCCCTCAGGGGAAGTCAGAGAGCCAGTTTCAGGCCAATCCCAGAGGCCACTCCTCTTGGGGGGCATCAGATGCAGGGCTCATGGCTGGTGTGCGCTGCTCTGGCAGGGCAAGCCTCTTCAGATTGGGACTGATTAGGCACAAGCCCAGGGCAGGCACAGCATTGGACTACAGGTTTTGGCCCCATTGCTAAAGGCCACCAAGAGGGCCCCACCCGTGCACAAATTCGTGCACCAGGCCTCTAGTTTTAAATACGATTATGCATAAGCAATTCATTTGTGGTTCCACTTGCTGATGCATTCATTGGTTGATTCGTGTGTGTGCCCTGACCAGGGATTGAACCTGCAGCCTTGGTGTGTAGAGACCACACTCTAATCAACTGAGCTACCTGGCCAGGAGCTAGAGCCCTAATTTCTTAAAAATCAAAATGACCAAATGCTGATAGAGACCATAGCATCCATAGGCTTATTCTCTTTCCTGGTTTGTTGAGTTTCTTCTCACGTGGAGAGCTGGTTGGCCCAATGACTAATGGCATATCCACGTTCTAGAGAAATTCAAGTGGTCTCCTGTGGACTGAAGTGCTTCCTGCCTGCGGTGGCCCGAGTTTCACCTTAAACTCTTAATAACCTAATAAAGGGTTTACTATTGTTATCCAGGTTACTGCAAACTGCCTTTACACGCTCTGGGTCAACACCAGGATGTAAAACCCAGAGTTCACTTGTTTAAGCCAGGAGCCAGGGCTCTCTGTTTCAGGGTGGGTGAGTGGTGAACACGGCCGCATTCAGCGTGTGGCTGTCACAAGGAGGCGGCTGCCCTGACCTTGAGGCAGGAGGTTCGGTATCACAGGCGCCTCTGCAGGCCTCAGGTCAGAGGCTTTCTGCTTTTCTGACGTGAGTCTGCAGGAGTGTTGCCTGGGGTCTAAATGACCTTCATGGAGATGGTAATCGTGGCCCATAGAACGTGCTGGATCTTTGCAATGTGCATCAGCAGGCTCTATAACTCCTCTGATGTCCGCTCGGCTTGGAAATACGCCTGCCTCTGCTGCGTAAAGGCACTCGGGCTAAGCTCTGATTTTCCTTTAACCTGAGAGCCGGATTGTGGTTGTTAGGTAACCCGTGTCCACCGCAATTTGGCAGTTACCGTTATGTACCAGGAAATCCAAGACACTGGGTTTGAAATGTTTAATGCTGTTTATTTTTCCTACTGCATAGAAAGGTTCTAATTTAGCTAACGTATGAAGCTTCTTAATACAAGTAGCGGGACTCTGGACATTAGCTATAAAACCCAATTCCTGCCATTTTGGTCATGGGGCTACATCTCTGTGGGCATGTAACTGTATTTCATGAGAATATACACTAAGGACCAACACAGTAGATTGTCCCCTTTTACTGAATGTGTTGGGGTGACACTGGTGAACCAAACATACAGGTTTCAGGTGCTTAATGCCACAGCACAGCACCCGTGGATGTGTGTGTTTGCCACCCCGAGTCCAGCCCCAGCTCATTCCCATGTCACTCCCTGTACCCCCTGCCACCTCCTCCCATCCCCCGCCCCAGCAACCACCATGCTTTGGTCCATGAGATTTTACCTCCCCCCCCCCTTTTTTGCTCTATCCCTTCACCCCACCTCACGCAGCCCTTCCATCCCTAGCCGTCAGCCTACTCTCTACCTATGAGTCTGTCTCCATCTGGCTTGTTAGTTCGTTTTGTTCATAGGATTCCACAGATGAGTGAGGTCTTATGGCCCCTGTCTTTCTCTGAGCGGCTCATTGCACGCAGCATCATGATCCCTAGGTCCCGGAGCAAGTTACGAGGTTCTCTGACACGCGATACAAAGAACTCTCTAGATGTTGGCTCTGCGTTCCGGGAAATAAAGGGATTTAAGGTTTTTTTTCCCTTCTTTGGGTTCTAAATTAATGACATCAGACATATTTCCTTTCCCCATAATATATATCAAGTAATACAGTGGTACCTTGAGATACGAGTGCCCTAACATATGAGATTTTTGAGATACGAGCCTTCGAGTGAGCAATTTTTGCTTTGAAATACGAGCAACATTTGAGATAGGAGTCATCGCGCGGATCGGCCGGCTGCACACGACCCACCCGTTTACAGCGACTCGAGCGTCTCGTAGTTTCCCACGCCTCAAGGTTACAGAATGAATTAAACTCGTATCTTGAGGTACCACTGTATATCAAACAAAAATTGCCAATAAAATATCAAACAAAAATTATGTCAAACTTAGATGAGGATTTTATTTCAAGTTAAAAGGTATGCTAAATGCGAGCCATCAAACATTTCTTTAAAAAAATTACTTTTTATTTTAATAAGAAATTCTCAAAATATGGGAGGAGACGGATGGTTGATCAAATGGCTTCTTTCTTGGGAAAAGTTTTGATGAATTACTGCAGAATGTCCATGTGGATATTTCTGCTGTGAGCAGAGCTGGTGTTTGGAGAGAAATGTTACGGTCTTTTCTGCTGGAGGCAGGTATCTGATTGGAAGATGGAGTTTCGTGGACAGCCCCTTGCTCACAGGGAGAGTCTCGCACGCCCGCTTTGGAAAGCACGTGGAAGGGGGTGACCCCGGGTCTCTGGGTTCTGAGCTGAGCGGAAGACTGTAGCTACCGCAAAACACCTTTGCTCAGTGATTTATAGCCATTCCAGTTAACTTCAAGGGAATACAATTTATTTCCTCGAAGTTTTAATTTAATTTAGCAGAATAATATTTATGGGGCTCATAAAGGAGACTTATGATTCCAGGACAAGTGATTTGGCATTTATGGTTCCCAACCCATTGTTGATATATAAAAATCATTTCTCATGCACACCTAATTGCACGACCTTAGATATGCTTCGTATAATTATAGGCTAAGCAATTTAATTTAGATTGTTTGATAAATTGCGGAGGGGAAACAGAAAACTTTCCATGACCTTTCTTTCCTTCTGTCGTAGAGTTTTGAGGTGTGAGCTCGCACGTGCTGGGAGTCCAGGCATGGACCTCGCTCACACAGTCCCTGCAGACGGCATTCCGTGTAATAATCATCTTTGTCTACAACATGCTTAGCTTTATAGCATTGTGTTTCCAGTTGTTTGTTTGCAGTATATCTTTTTAAATGCTCTTAACAACTTCTGTTTTACATGTAAAGCATTCTCATTTCTGGCATGCAGTTCTATGAGGTGCTTGTTACAAACACATGGATGCACAGGATCCGCATCCCAGACAGGACACGAAACAATTGCATCCCCAAAGAATTCTTTTTTTTTAAATATATCTTATTGATTTTTTTACAGAGAGGAAGGAAGAGGGATAGAGAGTCAGAAACATCGATGAGAGAGAAACATCGATCAGCTGTCTCCTACACACCCCCTACTGGGGATGTGCCCACAACCCAGGTACATGCCCTTGACCGGAATCAAACCTGGGACCTTTCAGTCCGCAGGTGGACACTCTATCCACTGAGCCAAACCCTGCAGGTTTGGGGTTTCAGCCCCAAAGAATTCTTCATGGAATCCCTTGGCGTTCAGACCTCCACTCTCCTAACCCCTGCCAAACACTGTTCTGTTCAATTTCCACATATTTTGGGCTTTTCATTATACAATGTAATGCTCTCGGGAAGGCTCAGTATTTTTTTTTTTAATATCGGAAGAATAAAGCACCACACAGATAACGCCAAGTCTCAGGATGCTCTACCCACCGCATTTGAAAGCTTGTTCTCGGGGCGGTGAGTATTCCAGTCCACACGTGGTGGTGTTGTTTCGCTGTGATCTGCCTGTCCCCCTCATTCAAGTGGAGCAGAACTCACAGGGGTTCACTGCTGGGGTGAAGTGGGAATTTCCCTTCTCATCCCGGGACCCCAGAAAGCGCGTCCTCAGGGCCTCATTAACGGTGGAGGTGTGAGCTGGGCTCCCCCGGGGGCTGACAGAGAGGGCCAGGAGGCCGCGGCGGGCTCCCTGCCTGTGGGTGCTGGGTGGAGTGAGAACCCCGCTTCCTGCGAGTCCCTCACGGCAATGCGGAGGGAATAGGGGGGCAGATGCCGCTGGTTTTGCCTCCCTCCATCTCATCCTGCCTCCCGGCTGCCACCTAACATGGAGGCTCAGCTCCTCAGGGGCCCACGCTTTGTGGGGACCAGGTAGGGGACCAGGGGTGGACCAGGCAGTCCTGCTTCCCAGCACGATGCTCAGTCTCAGGGGACACCACCAGAGCAGAAGTGTGGCCCCTCCTGCGCCACACAATCTCACGGGCAAAGCCAACCCAGATGCTGGTACTCTCTCCGAGGAGAGGTTGGCTGCCCACACCTTTGCTTCTCGGCCGCTTTGGGCCTGGAGCCCCAGAGAAGATAGCGGGGAAGCTGAGGGCAGACGTCCCGGCCAAACCGCAGCTTGGGGTTCATTTGGCCTCTGGAGACTGTACTTTCATTTAAACTCAGAGACCCGTCTGTCTACTGTGGCCTAAGAAGGCACCAGTCCGATACCAGTATTCTATCCTGACATGGTGAGAGGCGGGTGACCGCTGAGAATGGCCGTGGACCTGGAGTGACCCACTTGGTCGGTAGCTTCATTTTCAAGGAGAATGCACGGCCTGCCAATTTTCCAAAGGAGTCCTCTAAAATCATTGATAATTTTAATTTGGATAGGGAGAGACTATGTCTAAAACCATCACCACATCATTTGCTGAGAGTATGTAGTAAAACAGGCATCAGTCATTTTACATCAGGTCAAATCCACAAAATTCATGCACAGAGTTCCTGAAGAGTGTCCAGTGACAGACACACAGAACCACTGCAGGTTAATAACTGCATGAATGCTTTTGTACTCACAGTGGGTAGAATGGAAATTAAAAAAAAAAAACAAAACAGTAACATATTAATAGTCAATGAATATCATATATTAACTCTCTGAATCAAAATGTAGTAATCTAACTTACGTCTTATATTTTGTTTAGAATTAGCATATATGTAGAATATTGACTATGTATCTAAACAAAATCTCTCCTCTATCTCTCTTCTATTTATTTATCCATCTAATGCTAAAGTAACGATAGCCTCTTCTAACAACACTTTTAGACTTCACATTTAACAATTCCAAAAAAAACGACGTACTCAATGTATTTGAGGTTCTGTGCTTTATGTTGTTCAGATTGCAAAGTAATGTGAAGACAGCTTTTGTACACTCACCCACCAGCCGACGCACAAAAAGTTTTTGTTGCCCATACAAGACGGTTCTGAGACTCTCTCTCAAAGGCGTGGGATAAAGAGGCATTTTCACTAAACGTTTTGAAGTAATTCTCTAAGCCTATAAAACCACACCTAACCTGGGCATCTCTCCTTCCTTTCAAGTAAAGAATAAAATGCACCCTTGAGCCAATCTTGGATTTGGCCTGGCTTTTAAAAAGGCTTTGTGGTAAAAACCTTGTAAACATCGCATGATAAATCATCAGCTTTGAAAATGAAGTGTTTGGCAAAACAGAGTTTGTTTTGTGCCTGCCTGTTGTCAAAGGGAAGGCAGAGCTGGACTGCAGTGAAAGCAGTCACATCAGATTTTTTTACGTATATATTTTTTTATTGATTTTTCACAGAGAGGAAGGGAGAGGGATAGAAAGTCAGAAACATCGATGAGAGAGAGACATCGATCAGCCGCCTCCTGCACACCCCACACTGGAGATGTGCCCTCAAGCAAGGTACATGCCCCTGACCGGAATCGAACCCGGGACCTTTCAGTCCGCAGGCCAAGGCTCTATCCACTGAGCCAAACCGGTCTCGGCCACATCAGATTTTATTTGGGACAACTACAGTTGGGGAGAGGAGACCTCAGTACCCAACGGGGTTCCCCGGCACGTACAGCATGGGCCAGAGGGAATTTATGGGAAGGAGCAGGGTGGGGTTGATGGACGGAGAGTTACTGAAAGGGAGTTTAATTCAGAGAAACTGTAAGTGGTGTTTTTCCGTCTTTCTCAGAGAATTCCGAGTCGGTACATGGTCTCAGGGTTATCATCAGGGTGGACATTCTGGCCCATCCACTCTTGCAGCGATCTCAGCTGATGACCCAGGGTCGCTGAAGGCATCCATCCAGGGTGCTGCCAGAGGGGGACCATGAGACCCTCACTGGGGACCCTCTATGACTTCACCTGGATTTTGAGTCCTAGGAGCTTTGAATATGAGTCCTTATAACTATTAACTTATAAATTATGATGGTAGTGACCTATTCATGACCTTTTCTCAAACTCTGTAAGGATATTTTTCGCCATAATCGCCATCAATTCCATCGATATGAATTTCGTTCACCTTTCTCTCTTCCACCCACTGTCCGTGTTCTTCCGACGTGCCTTTTAATCGAATGTTCTTGCTTTTCATGAGGAAGTTAGTAAGTCTCATGGGCTCAAATCTCTTTTTCTTCGCAAATTTTCCTCTTTTAGCGTTTAACACAACACGATATGTCTCTCCCTGAGAATACAGGGGTATTTTTTATATAAACATTCTCTTCCAGCGTTTTTTATGCATTTGTATCTTAAATAGAAACCAGCCATATGGTTTATTTGGGTTTTCCTCATTGCTACTTATTGTCTGTTGACTAAACAGACACAAACCAAGAGAATGATCAATTTTATGTTCGCCACTGGGTTTGGGGGAAGTGTTCCTTGCCTTTCTTGTGAAATACATATCTCCTATATTTCTCTGTTATCTTATGTGATAGTTCGTGAGTGGTATTCGTTGATTGTGTTTATATTACTAATGACATGGACAGAATAACGTCACCTTTATCTGAATGCGTACTTCTTGAATTCAACCTGGTTTGATAGACTTCCAAAACCCTCCGTGGAAAGACAATCTGGAGTCAGATCTGACCAGTTTGGGCCAGGTTCTGAAAGTGCTATGTATCCTTAGAAGGCTGCCTGCAGGAGCGACCGCACTGTTTATCTGCATTGTGGGCCATTCTGCTGTTCAATCCTGCTTATATTATAATTAGCACATATGTAGCTAATTACAAGTTTTCCTGAACTTTCCAGGAGGATGACTGAACTCACCCCATAGACTTTCAAACGAGGGTCAGGAATACTCAACGATACTAAATCTACGGATTATAAATTACTTTCTACTTACAGGATGGTGAGTTTGTGCAAACTCCATTGTACTGAGATTGAAACAGTTAAATATGAGTGAGTGAACATGACGTGTTAAGTCCTCACACTCCAGTTACAGGTTTTATGGGGCTCATCCACTCTGCAAGGGATTAAATGCAACTCCCCCCCTTCATGACTCGAAGGTAACTGTGAGGTCTTTCCGGAATAAAACTCACTTTTCTGCAGAAAAGAACTTGACTCACTGTCATCTTTTGGCCAGCTCCGGGCAGATTACTGGACCGAGTGTAGCTGGAGGCAGTTGGTTTGTTTTGCTTCATCTACCTCACCTTATATTCCAGTTTGTTCCTGGGTTACATTCTATAAGAGAGATCTTTCCACTGCTCAATGAGGAAATTAGACTCTTTTTTATAACGGAATAAATATATCAAAATTACAAGGCAAAGTAGCTTCAGAAAACGTCTGTTACCCCATCAGGCCATAAAGGGGTATTTGTGGGATGACTTTTATGGACTTAAAGTGGGAGTCCATGTTTCATTATGGTGACAAAGGACCTGCATTCCTTGGGGGAAGATACTACCATAACACATGAATCACTCGGATGATAATAAGGTTTAGGAGTATTAAGCTAAAATGTGTATTAGTAAATGTAATAGAAATTAAACGACAGAGGGAATATTACCTTCAGAACGCAGGTTCAAGCCTTCCCGAGAGGGAGGAAATCGAGATGGAAAAGATCAGCTTATTCAAAGGAGCTTGTAGAGCGTACGGAGGTGAGCTGTGACTGTAGAGCAAGCACAGAAGCAACCTCATGAGGATTTCTTCCAAGCAGAGAGAGTCTTGATATTTAAATGACGGGGCCTGAGTGTGCCCGGGAAATGATTGTTCCCTCATGTCGCACTTTGATAAAATAAAACAAAAGAGATCAATCCCATTGTGGCCGGGCATATGCACCATCAGAAAAGGCAGGGACGCTTGTACTGACATGTACTAATTTATGCCTTCACTCTGAATTTCAAAAACAAAGCACAGCTCTATGTGACACACACAGACACACACACACAACACAAGGACAATGGTTCACTTAATATGAGAGGTAAGAGTCGCTTGTTGTGAGTAAAATAGCTGAAACATGCACAGCGTGTGTGGGACGCACTAGCGGAGCTGATGTACTATTTGCCCAATTTCTAACTGTCTGGAAGAAGCAACTAATTCACTCCCAAACGCTTGGCCGTCTCGCCACAGAAAAATGAAGACGAGAGCCAGTATGAGTTTCCTCCAACAGCACCGAGACATAAGCAGATTGGGTGCGATTTACTTGAGAGAGTGTCAGGTCCCACAGAGGGACCTGTTTCATATACAGAACCTAATTCCGGATCAGCCAGATGGAAGAGATGCAGAAGTACAGTATAGAGGAGTGGCGGGGAGGTGGGGAGGGCGCACACAGATTCTTTCTGACCCTGGGCAAACCCTGTCTCCCGGCTCCCCCTGCCAAGACTCTTCCTCTGTGTGTTTTTTGTTTGTTTGCTGGGTTTTCTCTTATGGAGGCTCCATAGATTGGAGGGGCGATGGATTAAGTCCCTGGTCACTGGTGGTTGGGTTCAATCTCCAGCTCCTCTCCCCTCCCAGGGAGCCAGGAGGTTGGGTTGAAAATTCCAGTTCTCTAACCCCATGTTTTCATCAGCCCCCATCCTTAGCAGCTTCCCAAAAGCCACCTCACTGGCAGAAACTCCTTGGGATTGAAAGGGGCTTATCATGTAGATAACAAGATACCCATTTTACCTTCATGGTTCCGGAGCGATTTCAGGAAATGAGGTCAGAAGACAAGTACTCTAACAAGAGACGTCCCCACTTCTCTTGTCCTGTAGGAAAACCCGGGGTTTTAGGAGCCCACACATTCACCTCCAGGGGTTCCAACAACCATGGATTGAAAATATTTTCCATTTGTAATTGAGAATCCACAGATGCAGAGGGTTGACTCAATGCACAGGGTCCACGCCATGTTACCGATCATTGTCCCACTGATAGAGAGGTGTGGACAGGGAACCCGGAAGGCTGGTCAACCTTAAAAGCTCTGGAAGGTCAGAGCTAGTCACTCACTGTTTAGCTGGGACAATGGTAGCTGAAGCAGCCTCCACCTGTTAGTCTTATGTAAATTCTTGCTGGTTGGCTATTGTTGGAATTGCCTGCCTAAAGGCTATGGGTGTATTCCACAGTCTTAATAAAAGGGATAGCAAAGCGGGGTGTCATCCTCCCCCTAGAGGTGGGCTTCCGCCTGGCCCCCAATATTCCCAAATGAATACTTTTCTAGTCTCTTTCATTTGTGTGCGGCCTCCTTCAGAACCCGAACCCTGAACCTGAACCCTGAACCACGCTGGATGTGAAAGGGGTTCCCACAGGTTATGTAAGGAATTTAAGCAGGCATGGATTGGGGTGTCTGTGAGGGGATCCTGGAACCAAATCCCCACGGACGCTGAAGGCATTATTGTGGGTCAGTTTGGAGGAAGTCAAGGTCACACTTGGACTATTGACAGCAGGTGCCCTCATGCCCATGTTGTTCAAGAGTCAACTACGCAAGAAAGAAGACACCCAACTACAAGAGAGGGCCGAGCGTAGAGCACACGTGTTTGTTCCTTACTTGAAACTGGGTATGTGCAGCGGTCACAGGCTGAATTCGGTCCCCAGATGCTATGTGTTGTGGTTCTAGCCTCCAGAACCTCCACAGGTGACGACATTGGGAAACTGGGTCTCTGCAGAGGTAATTAAATTAAAATGAGGCCGAGGAGCCAGGCTTTAATTAGTATGGCGGGTGTCCTTATAAGAAGAGGCCAGGACACAGAACGCACATTACAAAGACCACGTCAGCCATCTGCAAGTCAAGGAAAGGGGCCACAGAGAGACGCCCCTGCCAGCATCTGGTCTCAAGAACTGGGAGGAATAAAGTCTGTGGTTTGATCCACTCAGGTCGCGGTTCCTAACAGACCTGGCAAACTAATATACTGCAGCAGCCCTTCTGAAATTTAAATTCGGGACAAAAATGTGAACATATGATATTTACTAGCCATAACCATGCCTCGCGTTTAGGCCCAGCTTGTGGCTAAAATAAAAATGCAAAATATCCTTAAAATATGATCTCCCTTAATGTAATTCCGTGGATAAGAAAATGTATCCACTGCATATATTTTCTCCTGAAAGCATATAGTATGCTTTTAGCACTCATCTATAAAGAGCCGGCATATTTATGCCTATTATTTATGACAAACTTAACTTAGTCATTTTATTTTACATTCGGTTTTCACTTATAGGCTCTGCAGAGTTAGGGAAATAATATTGTAGTCATTTTTTTTTTAACATTTGAGGGTGTTTTTTTTGTTGTCGTTGTTTCTTGTTTTTTGTTTTGTTTTTCCTAGAACAGTGGGCGGCAAACTGCGGCTCGAGAGCCACATGCGGCTCTGTTGACTAAGGAGTTTGCTGACCACTGGGATAGGGGCTTCATCACAAGGAACAACAACAGCCTGTCAGTATTGGAATTGAAAGCGTAGGCCAGTGGTCGGCAAACTCATTAGTCAACAGAGCGGCCAACCGCAGGCCTGGGGATTGAAATAGAAAAAAATGGAGGAATCTTCAGATAACATTTCTGTCACAGGAGTTACAATTTTACTGAACAAGAAGGGTACAGAGGCACTTCATTTCTAAGGAGGGAAATGGCACCATCTAAATGCTGCATTTCAGTTCCAGTTTGTAAACTAAAAACACATAAGCAAACGCACACACCACACATTTCCAAGGAGTGGACGGCTGCTGGCCAACAAGGCAAAGGAAGGGTATTAACAGTGTCCCGATGGTGAGAGTATTTACCCCCTCTCTACTGACAGTGGGCTGCCCCCTCCCCCATCCCATGCAGTAATGCCCACAGACATTCCTGCCCCCATGACCTCAGAGCCTCCGCCCCCAGAGACCCACATGAGGGTCACAGGCCCCCGAGCCAGGCCGGCCACTGCAGGGCGCTGGAATCTCTGAACACACCTCCGAGTCCTCTGTTTCCAAATAACTGGCATGGACATGCTGGCTTTTGTGTTGAGGTTCAGAAGGCCAGGCCCATCAGGAATGCCCGCAGAGGTGCCTGCAGCCTGGAATCACCCCGGCCACCCAGCAGGAGCCAGATTCATTTTGCTCCTGTGAATGAATCATCATGTAAATATCTGTTTTCCGATGGTCTCAGGCGACCTTGCTAGCAGTTTTCAACCTGTGGGTCTCGACCCACAGGTTGAGAACCGCTGCTGTAGAGCCTAAGACCATCGGAAAACACAGATATTTACATTATGATTCATAACAGTAGCAACATGACAGTGATGAAGTAGCAACGAAAATAATTTTATGGTTGGGGGTCACCACAACATGAGGAGCTGTCTTAAACGGTCACAACATTAAAAAAGTTTGAGAACCACTGCAGGCTCCTTCCTGGAGCCCTCGTGTCAGCAGAGACCCCTCTGGGAGGGAGGTGCCTGACCAGGAGCCGGGCGATGCAGGCCTGCCTCAGTTTACCGTGCGGCGCTGGGCTGAGCATGCCAGGGTGGGCCATCTCATGTGGCAGGTGTGGGCCCTGAATCCAGCGAGTCTGGCTCAGGCATGTCCCTGCCGTGTCCTGGCGGAGACGCTGCGGTGACTGAGCAGCCGAGGGGCTGGCATGGGCATGTGCCCGCTGATGAAGCAGCCGCCGGGGAAGAGTGCATGGACACCAATCAGGAAGTTGCTCTGGGGGTGAAATGCTGGCCAACGCCACCGGGCTGTGGGAGAACCTTCCTGAAACAGCCCCTCCACCACGGGGCCCGCGTCTTGGTTGCCTTCCTGTAAAAATATTTTTATTGGTTTGTTACAGAGAGGAAGGGAGAGGGACAGAACTTTAGAAACATCGATGAGAGAGAGAGACATCACATCGATCAGCCGCCTCCTGCACGCCCCCTAATGGGGATGTGCCCGCCACCAAGATATATGCCCTTGACCGGAATCGAATCTGGGACCTTTCAGTCCGCAGGCCGAGGCTCTCTCCACTGAGCCACACCGGTTTTGGCTGGTTGCCTTCCTTTAAAAACCACCACAGACACCCCACCTGCCACAGCCACCAACTTGGTCACCAGCGCCACCATCAAGGCAGACTGCCACCAGCAGGAGGTTGGACGCGGTGAAGGAGCAGACAATGCTGAGCCTTTGTGTTTTTGCTGTGTGTGTGTGTGTGTGTGTGTGTGTGTGTGTGTGTGTGTTTAGCAACACAGAATTTTTAATTAAGGCGTGCGCATTGTTTTTAAGGCACAACACAGTTGCTCCCTTAACGGGCCACCGCATTACATAAACAGAACCGTTATGTGCGCCGGGAGACACGGTAAGTGCAGAACTTGCTTTATTTCAGCATTTGCCACCCTGGGTCGGCCTGGAACAGAGTCCGCAGTATCTCTGTGCCATCGCTGTGTGTACATGCTGCCCTCTCCCCATGCGAGGGGCGAGAGCATGCCCACCGCTCACTCACACACCTCCCGCCGGGGACAGGGATCCGTGGACCTGCGGCGGCCGGGGCTCTGGCCTGACGCGTGGCCAACAAAGGCGTATCTGCCGGCCCAGGAAGCGGACTGAGCCAGCCGCCCCGTGGCTACCTGACCCCTGTGCGGTCACTGCCAAGAGGGCTGTGTGCTCGGCAGTCTCTACAAGGCGCTTCACAGCATGCCATGCCACATCTGGTGTGGCACCTCACCAAAGACCAGGAACCTAACGTCATTGCCTTTCAAAGCCACGGTCAGGGAAAAGCAGGGTCTGTGGCCAGCTGGAAGCCGAGGCCGGGGCACCATTAAAAGTCCCCATCAGCTGAGACCGATTTGGATCAATGGTTAGAGCGTTGGCCTGCAGACTGAAAGGTCCCAGGTTTGATTCTGGTCTGGGCATGTATCTTGGTTGTGGGCACATCCCCAGTGTGGGGCGTGCAGGAGGCGGCTGATCAATGTTTCTCTCTCATCCATGTTTCTAGCTCTCTATCCCTCTTCCTTCCTCTCTGTGAAAAATCAATGAAATATATTTAGAAAAAAAAAAGTCCTCATCAGAGGGGCATGGAGGACTTCACTGCGCTCTGCTGCTGGTTTTATGTCCTGACCTCATTTTTTCTTTACCGGTCCAACAGATTCACATTGTTGTCATCATTTTTTAAAAATATATTTTATTGATTTTTTACAGAGAGGAAGAGAGAGGGATAGAGAGTTAGAAGCATCAATTAGAAAGAAACATCAATCAGCCGCCTCCTGCATGCCCCCTACTAGAGATGTGCCCACAATCAAGGTACATGCCCTTGATTGTACTTGGGAATCAAACCTGGGACCTTTCAGTCCACAGGCAGATGCTCTATCCACTGAGCCGCACTGGCTTCAGCTGTAATCACCATTTTCAGGGGAAGAAGGTAGAGGCGGTGAGCCGTTCAAATCATTTTGCCCAGAGAGTATGTATCCAAGTGGCCGAGCCTGTCGGGAGGCCAAGGGATGGTCTAACTCAGAGAAAGGAAAGAGTATCGAGAGCTTTGGAGGGCAAACCAGCGAGGAGAAGAGGCCCTGGGGACTGGGGAAGGAGTCCCGTCCATCTCTTACTTGCCTGAAAGGCGCAAACACCGTTAGCCAGTGTTAACCGGGTCCTACATATTGTTAGCTGTAGGAGGTGGGTTTGCGCTGAACCTTTAGAAACAGGGACTATCGGGACGCTTGCTGCAAGTCCTCGAGGTCCAGCCAAGAGCCTGGCTCCCCCATGGGCCGAGCCGCCTTGAGGTCACCCTGCAGAGCCCCCCTGACCCCTGTGCGGTCACTGCCAAGAGGGCTGTGTGCTAGGCAGTCTCTACAAGGCGCTTTCACAGCTTCTTCAGCGGGGAGTACGGGACTGCAGCTACGGCAGACGCAGGCGAGGCCTGGGTTTCAGAAAACACTTCCCTGTAAGTCACCGGTGAGAAGAGGACTGGGTGGACATCCCCTGCAATGAGTGCTTCTGTCAGAGTGAAGAGGGCTGGCCGTGGGACACCCACTTTCCCCCACACAAATGTGGAAATGACCACGCTGCCCGTCACTTACCAGAAAGACATTCATCGCATCGTCATCGCCGAGCAAAGAGGCACAGCCAGAGGCCCCAGTGTGCTCAAAACACCCTCTCTGGGGAGATATTCTTACTTACGGCTTCCTTTCCAGGTTATAATTATTTCTTTTGATGAATAAGGCAATGATGTAAATGCTAGAGGCCCCGTGCATGAAATCCGTGCACTCTGGGGGTCCCTCAGCTTGGTCTGCGCCCTCTCCCAGTCCCGGAGCCCTCGGGGGATGTCCGACTGATAGCTTAGGCTCGCTCACCAGCCATGAGCCCGGCTTCTGGCTGAGCAGCTCTCCCCCTGTGGGAGCGCACTGACCACCAGGGGGCAGTGTGCATCACAGCGATCAGTTATTCTGCAGTTTGGTGAATTTTCACATTAGACTTTTATTATACAAAATTTCACATTCCATGGCAGCTTCCGGCTGGGTGGCCACAGCCTGCACCCTCAGGTGAGATGGGTGTTTCAGAGGCCAGGGTGGCGTCCATGCAGGTTGGCCAGAGCAAGGTCATCCACCCTGCTGATCAGAGGTCTACCAGGTGGCTTTCGTCTCTGACACCAAATCCAGTTGCCTAAGAATCAGCTGTACATCGGTACCTCACCTGCATGGATTATCTTATAGCCCAAAATACTCAGCTCACCTTCACGTCATAATGAATGCATTCAGAACCGGTGGGGGTAGAAGTGGGGAGGCGGCTATGGTTGGGATTATTGTTGAGGTTTCCACCAATGGGAAACGTGTGTATTGTTGAGTGTAGCCACTCTTCACAGATAAATCATTAGAAAAGCCATCTTACTCTGAGCTGGAACCTGGCTTGTAACATGCTCAGAGCTTGCTTCTTAGCAAGAGTGTTATAATTTCTCTTGGGAGTCTTTGAAACTTCAAGTTGAGGGGCTCAGAATATTTCATCCACAAATATGCAAGCTTGGCATAGTGGTTATTTTGAATGAAAGGTACCGGAGGAGCAGCAATGGCAAGAAAGACCCTCTGACCTCCTCCGTCCTCCTGAGAGCAGGAGACAAATCTCCCCTGTGAAAGGTGCCTCCTGGGACCAGGAGGAGAGAGGGCGGCCTAGTCACGAGGATCAGGGGAGTGAGGGCGGAGGAAACGGCACAAACTTACTCCTTCTTCACCGTTTTACTACCCTGCCCAGACCCCTCACTTTGTCAAGGTGTCACAAAATGTCTGTGTGTCTGTCTAAAGGGTTAAAATGCTTTCTTCTCTGGTTACTGCATTGAGGGATGTTCCTATACATAGGCACAAAATTGGATTTGTTTATCTACTGTTAATGTCTTTTTAAAAATATATATTTTATTGATTTTTTTTACAGAGAGGAAGGGAGAGGGCTAGAGTTAGAAAGATCGATGAGAGAGAAACATCCATCAGCTGCCTCCTGCATGCCCCCTCCTGAGGATGTGCCCACAAGGAATCGAACCTGCGACCCTTTGGTCCTCAGGTTGAAGCTCTATCCACCGAGCCAAACCGGGTAGGGCTGTACGGTTAATGTCTTTACGATGGGGGAGAACTCAGCTAGAATTACTTTTCCTCCCCTACAAAAGGAAGTTTAAATATCTCCTTTCTGTCCTCTCTGTTGCTGACAGCATCTGTAATTACTTCTCCTGCTCTTTGTATGAATCAGATACACAGCTCAAGGGACATGTTTCATGTTGACGGGTCAATGACATCGTCACGATATATAAATTCCAGCACATAAAGTTCATGCATTAAGCTGAAACCTGTTTGGCTCAGTGGATAGAGCATCAGCCTGTGGACTGAAAGGTCCCAGGTTCGATTCCGGTCAAGGACATGTACCTTGGGTTGCAGGCACATCCCCAGTAGGAGGCGTACAGGAGGCAGCTGATTGATGTCTCTCTCTCATTGATGTTTCTAACTATATCTCCATCTTCCTTCTTCTCTGTTAAAAAAATTAATAAAATATACTTTAAAAACAAGCAAACAACGTCCATGCATTAAAGCTGGAGCTGTGGTAAGGCTGACATTGGGAAAACACTCTACCAAGCCTCGTTATTATTTGAGGCCCACTGATTCGGTTTCAGAAAACCCAGGTTTGAAATTAGGAACACGTGTGCATTTTCAGGTTTGCAATATTAGGCAATTTTCATTGTGCAACTCATTTATTCTTCTAGGGTTTTAGGCTTCCGGTCTTAAATTCGGAGCAATAATAGTAAGCAAGTGGGAATTTATTTTCTAAATATAATTTGGATTAAGGAGGTTCACATGAATATTTGTAAGGACTGAAAGATAAAACTGGTGCTAAGATTTGTAGGCTGTTCAAAGAAATGCATCAGAGAGCATCAGGGTTGTAAGCTTGGGCCTATAGTTACAGTCTTGACACACATGAGAAGATGGCACTGTATTCCGGGATGAAGGTGGTAACTTTGGTTTGTATTACTGGGTTTGGATACATTTATGGCAACACAGAATCCTTCTAAGGAACATCCTCTCTGAAATACGCGAAGTCTTAGAATATCTTTATTTTCGGCAACTTCCTGTCCACTCGATGGGTTCTTTCTTCCTCAACCCACCCCATGTTGGCCGCCATCCTCATTAAGTTCCGTTAAACGGTATTCCTTCCACTGGTGCCCGCCTCTGGGTGTTGGCCCCTGTCTCCCCGGTAACATCCTTCCTTCTGCAGCGCATCCATCACAGGCAGGACGCAGCCACCAGCTACGTCCCCGCGGCTCGCTGTCTGCTCAGGCGAGTCCGTGACCTTGGGAAGGGCCTGGTCATCAGCACAGGAAACCGAGCCCCTCGCTGGCCATTGACCTTGCGGGAGGACCATCCTTCTTGTAACTCACAGCACCGTCCTCAAAGGGGAAATAAAACGGAGTTGCTAATAAAAGGGCTTTCGAATGGAGCCGGGAGGCCATTGAGGAAATGGGTCTATGCAGGTCCTCACGGGACAGAAGGTGAACTTTTGAACTAATAAAAACTACAATATTCCAGAGGGCAACAAGAACCCCTGCGACTCTTCACCACTTGGGCAGACGTTTTGGTTATCCATAACTTGGGCAACCAATTATGTTTGGCCAGGTGAGTTTTCTGCCACCAGCACTGATCGGAGTGCTTTATGAATGATTGATTCGAAGCCTCCTCCCTCTATCCCCTTCTTTTCCCTCCCCCCTCACCCCCCACTCCCATCCTGCTTTTTGCCTTTTAAAAACCTTTGACTTGCCGAAACCGGTTTGGCTCAGTGGATAGAGCATCGGCCTGCGGACTGAAGGGTCCCAGGTTCGATTCCGGTCAAGGGCATGTACCTTGGTTGTGGGCACATCCTCAGTAGGGGGCGTGCAGGAGGTGGCCGATTGAAGTCTCTCTCTCATTGATGTTTCTAACTCTCTGTCCCTCTCCCTTCCTCTCTGGAAAAAATCAATAAAATATATAAAATAATAACGACAATAATAATAAAATAAATAAATAAAAAGCTTTGACTTGATTCCCGAGCGGGACACTGAGTTTGCTACTAAAAACCTGTGTGTTTGTATGACTTTTACCTCCTGACCACTTAGGTTAACGCTTTCTTGCCAGGATTACTAAAAGTCCATTTCAAGCATGCTATCAACTACAGCAAATTATTGAAGGCAGAGAGCAGAGGACGTACTCAGTGTTCAGATCCAGGAAGAGAAAGAGAGAATGAGGAGTTAAGCACGAGAATAGATTGTTTTGTTTTTGTTTTTGTTTTTTATAGAAACTGATATCTCCCGGATTTCTCCATATTCTATTTCAAGGCAATATAGATTTTTTTCCTTCTGTCAAATCCAATGGAGAAGAAGCTTGTCAAATAAATTTTCCCCAAGTATCTGAAAACCAAGGGACTTGTTAATGAGATTTTAAAATGTTCACATTTAGGTCATCAAGGATTTAAGGGTAATCATATATCAGCGCTTGGGAAACGCATATAGACTTGGTGTGCGCAGCATACACTCATTTATCTCCAGCAACATTTGCAAAAAACGATGCACGCAAACAGGGGACCTGCCCGCGCCCCCTCTGGCAGTTAAATTATGCTGATTAATGGCATTAATCATCCCGTCCGCACGGAGCCAGTGGTGCGGAGACCTCGGCAGCAGGGCTGTCTCGGCTCCCCGGGCATTACTCATGTCTATTTTAAAGGAATGAATCGGTCACCCAGGCGCCCCGCCCTCCGCAGAAGTTCACCTCATTCTGTAAACGCTTAACCAAGGGCTGTGGCTGCTGTGTTTTATGGCATTTCTGTATTTTTTTAAAAAAATATACTTCTCATTGATTTCCGAGAGGAAGGGAGAGGGAGAGAGAAAGAGAAACATCCATGATGAGACAGAATCATTGATGGGCTGCCTCCTGCATGCTCCCCACTGGGGATCCAGCCGTGTGCCCTTCACTGGTCTCAAACCTGGGACCCTTCCCTCTGCAGGCTGACGCTCTATCCACTGAGCCAAAGCAGTCAGGGCTCTTGCATGTCTGTAATTTAGCAATGGGAAGGGCATTGCATTCTGCCTTAATCGAAGCAGGGTTGGTGGTTGCTACAGATACGAAGGATCATGCCGTCCTTCATGGAGAAGGGGGCGTGTCTGTGGTCCATCTAAATCAGTGGTTCTCAACCTTCCTAAGGCCGCGGCCCTTTCATACCGTCCCTCATGTGGTGGTGACCCCCACCCATAAAATTATTTTCGTTGCTACTTCATAACTGTAATTTTGCTATTGTTAATGAATCGTCATGTAAATATCTGTGTTTTCTGATGGTCTTAGGCGACCCCGGTCAAAGGGTCATTCGACCCCCAAATGGGTCGCGACCCACAGGTTGAGAACCGCTGATTTAGACAATTTAGATTCTAAATTGTCGAGGTCACGCTCTCATTTTTCAGGGCTATGCTAAAGCATCCTTCTCCGGGGGCACAAGGCCATTAAGGGCCCACCAGCTTTCTATCACTCGCCTTCTCTCTCTTGTCCAAAGGAGGCCAGCAAAGATAGTACTTGTGTAACGTCCTACCCATAATTCTTCCTCCTGCTCTTTCACTCGGAGCATGCCCATCGGAGTCCACGGGATGGCCTTCCCTCCAGGGCCCATCCATCACCAGGAAATGAATTTAGTGGAGGGAGGACCTGCAGGCCCAGCGGGGGTGGTTGCTGATCAGAGGGGAAGGCAGAGTGCTAAGCCCAGGACAGGTGGGGATGGGGTGTTGGGGAAGGGAAACAGATGGCCCTCTCAGGCTCTGCTCTGCATGTCAGCCCCGCTGTGAGGGCCCGCCTTGGTGGGTACCATATCCCCCCTGCGCATGCTCTGAGGGGAGTGGGGGTGCATTCAGCAGGAGCCGGGGTGGGATCTGACAGGGCAGCTGAGCATTTCTCAAGACCAACTGGGGGAGGCTTGTTCCCAGAGCGTGAGCTCTTCCCTCCATGGCCCCCTTCTCCCACGGGGAGCCCACAGATTCAGCAGAGACCCCGCTAAGCCACAGTCACCCGTTCCATGCCAGACTAGCACTGGCAGTGGGAGAGGGAATGTCCGGGGTGTCTCAGGATGAGAGGCTTTGGTGCCACCATCAAACAGGGGGCTTCTGTGTGGCTGCTGCCGCTGTGAGGAGTGCCACCACTGGCCCAGAAGGTCCCTGTACCTGATTGGACAGTTCTGTTCCACCATCATGCACATGGGCTGCGACCCTATTGTAATCATGGGTAATCATAGATGACTATTAACTGCAAAAAGGAAATCCATTAACACAACACAAGTAATAGGTCAATTTAACTTCCTGAACGTTTAAACCTAAAACTAAAAACCCCGTGCCTAAAACAGTGCCCTCATTGTTTTAAAAAAATGCTAATTTTAATGAATATTCTTTAAAATCATATTGCAACGATTTACTTAGGAAAGGTATGTTATGTGAAGGTAGTCTGTTTGCTTGTGAAAAAGTAGTATTCGATTATATTTCCCACCCATCCTTGACCTAATTATTGGAGGATGCAAAATGCCGCATTCATAAACGCTAATAACCCACAAATTATCTGACTATCACCATAGTGACAGAGTGTATTTTTTTTTTACAGTCCAGTTCTCATCCTCTGTGACAGTCACAATTTCTAGGTGATATTTTACCGGTGATGGACTAAACCCACGCCTTACCCAGGACTGTGCTAACAGTCACAGAATGCAGTATGGAGGGAGACAGAACAAGGGACTTCCTGTTGTATTGCAAGCACTTACCTGGTGACTTTGGACATATCAAAGGGTTCTGACCTCTAAGATTAAGGAGCTGGGAGAAACCTCCCGCACAGAGCGGAGACAGCACCCGCCTCTCATTTCCCCGTTGGCAGCTTCTAGAGACGAGGCTGTCTACGTTGGACTTCCATTCCCAGCCATCTTTGCATCTTTGAGTCATTGCTCCGTAGAGACTGTGAGAAGGTCTTTGTGTTTCTTACTACTCAGGACCCAAAAGGCACAAAAACAGGCACACCTCCTCCTCTGCTTTCCCCCACCACCAGCGGGATGACTAGGAGTCCAGGTCTTTGCGAAAACAGAACACATCCTAAATGACTGTGAGCAAAGCTGCCCACCGCCTAAAAACCATTTTTCATTTCACACAAGCAAGACGTCATTTTCTATTTGCCCGGTGGCCGAGATCTCCGATTTGCTGGAAACAGCACCCACTAGATTACAAATTCCTTGTCAACTTGGAATCCAAGTTCAGCTTTGGCTCAGCTGCTTCAGACATTTCCATTCGAACTTGAATCTGTTCAGTCAGAGGAGCCCCAGTGCTGAGGATATAGACTTTTTATCTTTCTTTCCTTGGAACTGTTTTGCTGTGGCTAAGGAATCATGTGGCTCATACCAGGGGCCCTGGCTGCTGCTGGAGCTCCCGTAAGGAGAGAAGCTGTGTGCAACAGGGAACCCGACTCAGGGGCATCTGGGGATTAGACCTTCTTCTGCTAAATCACATTGGCAAGAGGCCAACGTGATACGCGACGATTTATACACACAACAAGGTTCTCCAGAGAGTAAATCTCCCTCTAGCATCACTCCGGGTTTAAGGCTGTCAAAGATTTAAATGAAAAGATGGAGGAGATTGAGGAAGAAAGAGAGGACTTTATTTTACCGAGTCCTAAACGCTATTGGAAGAACCATTTCAAACAAGTACCAGCGTCACACTTTTGCTGTCAAAATCAGAATTAGAAACCCCTTTTCTTAAAGAGGAGATCTTGAGCACAGAGCTAGAAAGATACAGAGCCTTAGAAACAAACTCCACAAGCAAAAATGAGTTACAGGGATGGAGTAATATCTATGCAATCAAGATCAGTAGTAGGTAGAGACATGGAAATGAGATCCAAGAAAGAAAGCACTGAAAATCCTCTTTTGTGATATGTGTAAGTGCTGATACAAATGCACTCATGCAAACAGAAGATAGGGAAGTTAGAGTAAGTGTCACATTGGAGAGAGACAGAAACAGGAAGAAGGAAAGAGTCTCAGCCCTGTGGTTTATGACTTAACCAATTCTGTTTGGAATGACCTTGACAGGGATGCCTAGTTCAAGTTTATTTACAAATTTTCTTGATATTACTTTTAGTTTTAATTTGGTAATTTTGTGCCCCTTTTCAGTATTTTCAAAATCCAAATGTAAAGAACTGCTTTGAGAATTCCCACAGCCTTCCTAGCGATGCCCGTGAAAACTTCAGACCTCTGGTCTCCTGTGCTGGAAGGTGAAATTCATTCTTTCCAATTTTTGGATCGTAGAACAGATGGTATCGCAATGAGCACATCACCATGTTGCTCACCTTAGCCAAAACGCAGGTTTCAGTGTGTCTAGTGAATGTGTGAGTATGTAGCAAGAGTTATACAATCACACATAAACATACATTCCTTGATATTAAACGTGCCCATAGAAACTGAATTAGGTAATTTTTAAAAATATATTTTATTGATTTTTTACAGAGAGGAAGCGAGGGGGATTAGAGAGTTAGAAACATCAATGAAAGAGAAACATCGATCAGCTGCCTCCTGCACACCCCCTACGGGGGATGTGCCCCCAACCAAGGCACATGCCCTTGACCAGAATCAAACCTGGGACCTTTCAGTCTGTAGGCCGACACTCTATCCACTGAACAAAATTGGGTTAAATTTAGAGCTTCCTTTGTTAAGAAATTTTAAAAAATAATGTTTTCTATTTAGGAAGAATTAAGTGAATATTATGGTAAATTACTCAAAATATAGAACAACAAAGGGAAGCAAAACAGGCCCAGGGTAGGTTCTGGCCTCCAGGAGTCAGGGTACAGGGGTTGGCATGCTGTGAGACTCTCCCTCCCATCTCAGTTCCTCTCTGAGGAACTGAGTACCCTCAGTTGACCTTTGACCTTGGGGATGAACCGTGTAGGTCCACTTATATGTGGATTTCCTTTCAATGAATGTATTTTCTCTTCCTGGAGGGGAAAAAAAAAAGCAGCAATCGCAAGGGAAGAACAATAATAATGCATCCATTGACCAGGTCTGACCAGCTGACAAGACTTGAAGAACTCTACTTGAAAGAGAAGCATCGCTCTGATGATTAAAATACAAGTAGAACAAGCCCCGGGGTGGAGATAATGAAAAAAAAGCAGATATAAAAGCTGTGATGATTATTATAATTTTGCAGAAAATTTGGCTTAAGCTCCACAGCCATCAAAACATTATCCGTTTTCAATGCCTAATAAAAGCAAATAACTTTTTTTTCCCCGGGAAATTATTCCTAAAACTAATTACCTAAATAAAATGACCATATGGTTACTGAACAGGAAGGCGACCCACCTCAAACATAGTGTCACAAAAGAGAAGTTCTTTATATCAGAATGATGTACGTCTGCCATTGGAGAAAGCTGAGCATCCCTGACACTATGGCTCAGGCTCAGGGAAGTGATGCGGGTGAGAAGCTAATCAAAGCAGCTGACCCCCAAGGCAAGGACAAATGTGTTTGAACCAAGGATAGTGCTCAGGCTTCCATTGATCTTCAACTTGCAGTGACGGGGACATCAATCAAGAGTGTTTACTCTTCCTCTGAGTGGGTGTCGCAAAGGGGCGGGTGCAAAATGCTACACGGTTTTATGACTGAATATGTATAAAGGTCAAAGGGTCAATAAAGTAGAATGCCCCCCACGACCATCCTACCCTAGAGGAATGTCTGCTGTCCTATTGGTGACTTGGGGAAAATCAGTAGCTTGTAGCGATGAGATGGTAGAACTTTCATCCGAAATGACCCCAACACAGCCTCTCAGGTGGTCATCAAGTAAGTCAGGGAGTTACTTCAAAATCACGAAAATAGCCGAAACCGGTTTGGCTCAGTGGATAGAGCGTCGGCCTGCGGACTGAAAGGTCCCAGGTTCGATTCCGGTCAAGGGCATGTGCCTTGGTGGCGGGCACATCCCCAGTAGGGGGCGTGCAGGAAGCGGCTGATGGATGTCTCTCTCTCACTGATGTTTCTAACTCTCTATGCCTCTTCCTTCCTCTCTGTGAAAAATCAATAAAATATATTTAAAAAAAGAAAGCCATATTTTAGGCAAATAAGTCATTAGGAGATGTGATCATGAAGACAGCTGATTAAGGACACCAAGTGTTCCTTGATTTCTTCAACTTGGCTCCTCAGAACCTTAGCTCACGTCCAGTTCCCTCCCCAGTCAGTCCCTGTGGTGTCCTGCCCTTACCCCACCCCATGCCTGCTCTTGGCACCTCTTGCCAAGAAATGTACATCTTCACTGACTCAGCAGCCACTATGGTTTGACTGTTAGCCACTGTCACAATTAAGCAAAGAGTTATTATAGTTTGAATAATTCAACACAAAACTGATTTCCCGTTTTATTTTTCATACCCACGAGTTCGTCCGCAGACAAAATAAGAAAATCCTTCTTACAAAAACCTCAGATCTTTTTAAACCACTGCTTCTTAACCCAGTTTTAGGTTTAAAAGGACAATTTTTCCATCCGCTGACCTATACTTTTATTAAAAATTAATGACAGAAAAATGCACATAGTTATTTTTTGGTAATTATTCTCCTAACGTGCTCTCCAGGTTTCTCAGTGTCACTGTTCTCTCATCGTATCAAAGGCCAGAGATGAGACCTTTGAAGACCACCACCTCCAGCTGCACACATTATAGGCATCAAACTCTTCCTGGATAACCTTTCTGAAGCGTTTTCTTACTTTAGTATGGATTGCCTCGCTCAGAAATTTGAGAAAAACTCAGCAATTTCTTGAATGAGCAAAATTTTTTTCAAGACTAGAATTTGATGAGAGTCTACTTTGCAAATCAAATAGAGAGGCCACATTCTTGAATATTAGTTTTTAGGGAATCAGTGAACATATTTTTTTCAGCGTGTGCAGTACTTTGTCTTTAGGCAAGACCAATGGTTTGCGTCCAAGAGCAGCTTTAGTTAAATCCAAATTACCTAAAGAGTCAACAAGGCCTGAAAGAGGCTTAAAAAATATCGCTTTAGCCCCAAAACCGTGACAAACGTCACTCATCGAGTAGTTGGTTACCTAAAGCCTACATCAATGTCAGTTTTAAGTCATATACAGTTCCTGAAAACAGCTGAGACTTGAGTACCTTGGTCAAACAACAAAATCACCTGTGCCGTGGGCATATTTATTCATTTGAATACTGAGGAACAATGCCAACCTGATGCTTCTGGCCATTGTCATTCCCCCGACCCCCCTCCGGCAAAGCTGGCTAACAGGATCACGCAGGTCCTGAAGACCCTGTCAGCTGCTGATAACGGTTTCGGGTCTTTGCCTTCTCAGTCAGGAGACTGCCTTCCCTGGAGGAGATCCATTCCATACATTTTAAATGCGAGTGAAGCGCAGAGACGCCTGTGGCTGCTGGGAGCTGAAAAATAAAGGCCAGAGTCAGAGGCAGCCCGTGTTGATTTGAGATTTTAAAGGGCCACCAGGCAGGAAGCACTGGTTGGGACAGAAACCCGAATAGTTTTCTGATTCTAAAGAAGGCCCCGATTCTGAGGGCAGTGGCAGGATGGATGCCTCCCCGTTGGCGTTGCAAACAGTCCTGTGTCAGACGATGCCGGTCTGGCCCAGGCCCGCGTCACTATGCCCGGGAGGAAGGCCTGCCAGGGAGTGTCTCTGGGCGGGCTGCACTAGCTTCTTAAACATGGCTCCTGCCCAGACGGCATGGCTCAGGGGTTGAGCGTCGCCCTAGGAACCAGGGGGTCAGGGTACGATTCCCCAGCCAGGGCACAGGTCCGGGTTGCAGGTTTGATTCCCAGTGGGGGACCTGCAGGAGGCAGCTGATCAAAAATTCCCTCTCATCACTGATGCTTCTGTATCTCTCTTCCTCTCCCTTCCTTTCTAAAATCACTACACTCACACACACATAAATACACACACACACTCACACACACTCACACACACATTCACACACACACTCACACACACAAACACATACATACACAAACACACACAAATACACACACACACACACACACACATGTCTTTAATGGTACCCCTGATATAAATGTCTTACACTGGAAATTACTTTCTGTGAAAACAAACACTTCTGTGAGGAAGGCATGTCCACATGGTCTTTGATGCAGACTAACAAAGACCCCAGGTCACCCACGAAGTCTCAGAATGTGTCCCGGGATGGATGGTAAGCGGGAAATTCCTTACGCTCTTCATGAAGCTGATGGACTCTACGCAATGGCCAATATTGGGCAAAACACACCTAAAATTCTTTTGAATTTCATGGGAGCAATTGGATCAGAGCATGAAATGCGGTAATTTGCATTTTTGGAAAACAGGATAATCCACGTCTGAACTCCCAGCAGCACGCTCCCGGGGCCTGGCGATAAGGATGGTTGTGAATGCTTAATGCCGCTGAAAACTCAGAAACTGGGTTTTCCAGTTCTCACACTCAGGGAACTGGAAATCAGGTTTGAGTGTGTGCTTGTCGCTCTTTCCTTAAGCTCCCCACTCTGCTACCTGGTGTCCTCGCTTCGCCTCAGCACCAGAGACTCCAGAACAGAGTTCTTTCCCAGCCCCCTAACCATCACTTTTTGATTTGACGATTAATTAAAAGGTATTTATCTACACTGAGCCTCACAGTCTTCACTGTAAAATGGAGATTCCACCACCCTTCTAGGACACAAAGCACAGGAGAGAAGAGTACAATCATCAACCAGATCAGGTAAGTGGTGTGGTCAGCGATCCGCTGGCAGATGTGTGGTCAGACCACACCTGTCCTTTCTCACTGGACTGCTATGGCCTTGACAACTCTGGCAGGTGCAAAGGCAGGAATCATATTCGATTTTTCCAGAATGGGTCATAGAATCCAACGTGTATGTACACTTTGCTTCCTGTCCTACAATTGGGAAAAGATCAACAGACATGAATAACAGATCAAGGAATCCTTGGGACGGATGTGTATTCTTTGTTATGCTACTTCAGAGCAATAGGTAGTAGTAAGTACTTTCAGACCATATTAAAGAAGACTTGCACAGAAATACAACGGACAAGGGTTTAATTGAAGTCCGGACAGGAAGCAATCATAATCCAAATGAGAGGGCACTTCCTGCAGTTGGTAATAACAGTCCTCACAGAAGGACAAAGCCTTCCCATTGGAATGTGAAGAGTAGGTTATGGGCAATATTGTTGGCAAGGTACTAGTGAAAACCGGAGGGTTTTGTTGTTTTTGTTGTATCATAGGGCCCTGTTTCATCAAGTCTTTCACTAACCTGTGACTTTTTTAGGTGGTAATACTAGAATCCTGACATGTGCTACATGGTGTGGTAGTTATGTGCCAGAATAGGTTCCTGCTGGGTGTCTGTTAAATCTAATTATGTAAAGGGCATATAGTTCTCATTCCATTACATACGTTCAATGATTCCCAAATTACCAGTTTGTGTTCTGTGTAAAATCCTGAAATGCTGCAGGAGTTTTGATAGAAGAATGCGTGGGCATGGCACTTAGTGGCCATTTGGAAGGATGATCAAATGCACTATGTTTTTTTCCTAAAATTCTGTGTTCATTCAATGCAAGCATCCTACCTCTGTGCCTACCAAGTTGTTCTGCACATGGTAGGTCTACAGGTAAGACTTTTCAGCTAACATCCTAAAGGTTTGTGGGGGAAAAAAAAAAAGCAAAATCTTTTTTGTCTCTTTTGTGATTAATGGAACTTCCGAGTAAGCTTCATGGATCTGCAAAAGAAAAATGATGCCAGATTGGTGTAGGAGTTTAACCAACATTTATTTTATAATCGAATGGTACAAAAGAAACCTAATTGGTTTAAATAGGTTTTATCTACTCTTTACCTTCCGTGCTATATCAATTTCAATCTTGTATCCTAACGACATTGGGTTTGGTCTTTCTTTGGAAAGTTGAAATCCAAGTTATCTACTTCTATCTCTATATATAACAGGCTAACATGGCTAAGTGACCAATCCTCTGACCAGTGGCTATGATGCTCATTGACCACCAGGGGGCAGATGCTGAATGCAGGAGCTTCTATGACGTGCACTGGCCATTTACGGAGAAACAGCACCTTGGATCTGGAGCCCACAAAGCAACACTCGGCTTCCCCCAAGTGAGACACAGGCCCTGCCACCACCCTGGAGCTACAGCCCACCAAATTGTAGCCAAGGCGACCGAGACTTGTTGGCAAAAAATGAGGCCCACAGCCGAATATAGCCCGGAAACAGTGGGCTGTGGGCACCGGATAATGACATCACATTGAGCAACACCTGGCTTTCTCTCCCTAACAACTAGCCTCCTTCAGCCCAGGAGCGCAACTTGGCTTTATAGCCAGGTGAAAACACTTTACACTTTAACCACATGTCTATGAAGCATTTTTCCATGCCTCAGGAGACTCATTGGAATCCTATTTTCTTTTCCTGAGGCAGAATGGAGATTTACTAGTGGAAAGCTTAGAAACTTGACCTGACTTAAAAGAAGTAAGAAATGTTGGACCTTGAAAATAAACTTAGGTTTTCTCACTACACAGAATATAGTAAAATAATGCCGTAGTTAAATATTTTACCCTTTGTTCTCCCTGCATGATCTGCAATAATAATCTGCTTCCTGTTGATATTTACTGCTGTGTTGCTGACAATTATCCATAAGAGAAGTTGGGGTGCTTCACTGGGCTGGAAAAAGTTTTGTTAAATCAGAAAGCAGGTCTAGTTAAGCAAGTTTATTCTGCACACACACACTCACACACACACACACACACACACACACACACACACATGGCTAAGTTGACTCACACATGAGTGGTACATATAAAGCTCTCACTGGCACCAATCACACACACATGTGTTTCAATCTGTCATTATCAATTGTGAGTTTGGTTGACACTTCTATTACAGAGAAAGAACAAATAGTAATATTAAAATATTTCTTCTAATTAGTTTCCTTTTAATGTGTATGAATTCATGCACCAGGCCATTAGTAATTATATATGTCTTGGTAAAATTCTGAGTACAAGATTACTTTTATAGGAAATCAAGATAACACATCTGCTTAATTAAGGCTTTATTTTATTCCCTATATAATATTTTCCAAGGTTTTTATACTTTTATCTAGTTTATATAAGGTCACATCAATAGCTTAAAATAAAGGCACATAATATTATTTAAGTCAGCAGTTTCAAGTATTTTCTTAGTTTCAGATATCTGAATTAGCATAATTTAATCAGAAATAATGACTCAGCATAGTAATACTTTTAAATGACCAAGATTCATTTCGGAATAGGAAACTTCCATATAGTTGGATAAAACAATTAATTATAGAAAAATCCATGTACTCATGTAAAGTTGTATAATTTTATTTTATTGTTTTTCTAGAGGCCTGATGCATGAAATCCATGTAAGGGATTTGGCCCTCACAACCCCAGCTGACCCTCACATTCCTGCTTCATCCAGAAGGTCATCTGGATGGTTGTTCTGCTCTTCTATCTAATTAGCATATTAGCTCTTTATTCTATAGGATTATTAATTTCAAATTTAGATACAACTTTAAATATAGCTGCATTAGGGAATAAACTCTGCTTTATTTTTCTCTTTTATTGTGCTATTTTTGTCATTTTAGGATAAATAGAGTCATACTTTAAAACTTTATTAAGATACTGTCTCTTGACTTCACACTTGTGCTTGATCTAGCAGTCTTAAAACGATATTGACAGATTTTCATCATGTACCCAGCTTGCCCAAAGCTATGACAAATCACTTCAAAAGTTATCAGTCGTCTCTGTGAAAAGCAAATATGATTTAGTTTCCAAAGTTTAAAACCAATAAACACACTGAGAAAGTTGTAGTTCACTGCATTTTTTCCCAGTAAAGAGAAGATTGATTTTCCCCTACCAGGATGTAAAAGCAGGGTTGCTGGGAATGTAAGTATTACCTACCAGATGTTGATTCCACTAAGCTATCTTTATAGCTATGTTAGGTGCTTTTGATCACAGCTGGCGAGAAGTAAACAAATGGCTTACTCCGAGCCTCTGACACCTGCCCATCAGCCCTCCTCGCATTGACACCTGAGGACAGGACAGTGGGGGACCTGGGGAAGGCACACGGAGGCTGACCGCATGAACACACATCAACTCGATGGCAAGTAGGGGATTGTGGGTGTGGGGGGGTCCTCCATGCCTTTAGCCCCCTAATCTGCCTTTAGCCACGAAGAGATACATGAATGACCTTCCCCAGTTTCTAGATCAGCCTAGAGCAGTGGTCTGCAAACTCTTTAGTCAACAGAGTGGCAAACCTGGCTCATGAGCTGCATGTGGATTACGAGCCGCAGTTTGCCCACCACTGGCCTAGAGTGGGTTTTTACTTATTGAAAAGGAAAGTCTATCCTGTCCACCTAAGAGCTATGCTGTCCTTTGACCTTCTGCTATAAACTCAATCCCACCTGATCTGACACCATGTAGTTAGATAAAAAACAACAGCAATAAGCTTAAACCAGAGTTCAATGTAAGCAAAAATGGAAAGCAATGGCAGCCTTCATTGTTAGAGAATTTTAAAAACAAGTTCAAAATATAATCAGAAGAACTTGTTACTCATCCCGCACAAATCCTCACCTGGAGTCTTGGGCGTCTGCCTGACAGATGGATGCACACGTTGCATCTAAGCCCCTGCGTTCAGACCCCAGCTCTCGTAGTAGGAATCTGGGCAGAGACGCCTGTTTCTTACTTTGATCTTCTGTGCTTGGAGGTAATCGTAGCCTTTCCTTCCTGCAGCCGTCATGCGGATTAAGTGAGTGAATATTTGTACAGTGCCTGACAAATGCCTGGTGCAAACTGAGGTTTGCTAATTATTCACCCAACTAGAGGCCCGGTGCGCAAAAATTCGTGCACTGGAGTGAGAGTCCCTCAGCCGGGCCTGCCCCCTCTCACAGGCCAGGAGCCTCAGGGGCTGTCCTCCTCTGTGGGAGGCAACCAGGCTGATCAGGGTGAGACCCTGCCCCATCACTCCACTGTGGCTGCTGGCCCTTGACCCTCGCTTTTTAGTGTTCACCTCGCCCCCACCCACTGGTCTGTGTGGGCTGATCTGGGGCCAGTCCACCTGGGAGAAGGGCTGGGGGAGGTTGAGGCACAGCAGGTGGCACCCTGTCCAGCCTCAGCTCTAGACTGGCGGTACTGGGCCCACCCGCAATGCCACCTGCCTCATCCCATGCAGCCAGCCCAGGCCCTCAGAGCCGCTGTGGCTTTGTCCTGATGGATGTCCAGATGAACATCCAGAAGACGTCCTAATTAGCATATTACCCTTTTATTCCTATAGATCAGCAGTTCTCAACCTGTGGGTCGTGACCCACTAGCAGGGTCCCCTAAGACCATCGGAAAACACAGATATTTACGTTACGATTCATAACAGTAGCAAAATTACAGTGATGAAGTAGCAACGAAAATAATGTTATGGTTGGGGTCACCACCACATGAGGAGCTGTCTTAAAGGGCCACGGCATTAGAAAGGTTGAGAACCGCTGCTATAGATTATCTATATGGGGATTGGAGGGCAGAGATTTGGGGAGATTTGGGCGCACTGTTAGCTAGCCACAGGTGGAAGGGGTGCAGGAGCAGATGCTCGGAGGATGAGAACACTGGAGTGATAAGTGTCCCGATAGGCCCCTATCTACCTGTGGCCATGTCCACCCTGGACATCATTATTGACAGTGTCTTGGGGGATGAGCCTGTTTCACGCACAATAGAATTCATTGCTTTGGGTTGCCCTTAGCAACAACGTTAGCTCTCCCTTTGTTAGCTCTCAAGTAGCCGGTTCAAAAGAAACTGTGAAAAATAAGTCTGAATAGGAGTAATCAGGTTTCGTGGCGTGGTTAAAAGAAAGGCCCCCGGGGTGCACAGCTATTACAGCCATCGAAAGGTAAAACAAACAGGAGCGTTTGCAAAGACGGGGCATGGCTTTTGCATATGAAGATTGTATGCCTGCCCTCTGCTAGTGAGTTCCCTAATTACGTCCTGTGTTTGTAATACTGCAAGGAGGTTCTGAGCTCTTGGATGGATTGCTGAGCTCTTGAGTGGCCGACTCAGTACTCTGCTCACCAAAAACTTCCTGTGAAGAACATTGGTGTCCACACATGGTGAAAGCTGTTTGCCATCACAGAAACTCATGATGCATGTGTGTATTTCTTCATACTTTTTTTTCGGACACTTTTATTAACATGGTTTTCATGACAGGCAAATTCAGTTTACCTTTGGTCAGACCCATGGCAGTGCTTCTGTTTTGCGTTGGTTTGATGTATTTGTGAAAAATGAACGATACCCACATAATTAATATCATCCTCGTGTACACATATGTCTCTAATGACTTGGTCCTCGCTTATTTACATGGCTGGATCACGTGGACTTACACATAGAAATCTGACACGTAACAGCAATTTAACACATATTCATGGAGTGAATGCGTGTCCAAATGTCCAGACGTTCCGATAATGATATCCACGCGTTGAATTGCTTTTCTCGGCAGCATTTAGAGTTCTGTGTGAGTCTTATGTATTTAGAGTTAAATGTAAAATGTAATACACATACTGAAATGTTTCTAATTTATCATGAAAAGATTAATATACATTCTCCATAAAATTTAATGTTTTACAGTTTTTGATATATAGGAGATGTTTACCAATGCCTAAAAATTCAATTATATAGAATTTAGAAAGAAGAATCTACTAATGAGATCATTATTTTTTAAAAGTGACCCTTATTAGAATGCTACATTTTAAAAAAATTAAAATTGGTCTCAACTAATGGCTTTTTGTTTTAAAAAGAGCCAAATTATACAAATTAAAGTTCTCTATTTTCAGATCAACAGCAAAATATATTCAAGTTAGTATTGTAAACCAATTTCCAAGTGTTTTGATTTTTGTGTATGTATTTTATTTGAAGACCCACACAACCGATGATTAATTTGTCTTAATAATAATGCAATGAGGTAAAAGTTGATATGATATCCTTAAAATTCACCATGTTTACTTGGGTAGCTCAGGAAGAAGTGTGAACCTGCTATGGGTTGATGAAAACATAATGACAAATAAAGAACGAAAACGAGAACAGAGTCAAGAATTATGTGTACAAGTAGCCATAAGTGCTTTTAAAATAAATTACACATGCACTCCCTATCCTGCTGATCTAAACTATGTAACTATATACATCACAGATTTGCATAGATCTTTATTTTAAAGATAAATTACCCATGAAAAATAGAGAAAGATTAAAAAAATGTAAATTTTCCAGAACTTCCGTTTTTGTTATTGCTCTCTGCTCGGTTTATAGTCACACTGTTCCTTGTGCCATCCAAGAAAGAAAACTGAGTTTGAACATAATGCATTATGTGCATATCATCAAGTTTAAAATATTTACTTCTGTGAGAATAATGCTCTCTAGTAACAATATTTCTGGGAAAACACGAACAACATTCATTTCCGTGTGATTTCTCTGTAAATACTAAACAGCCGAGAGAGAATCTCACCCGGATCTTGAATACATTCCATTTAGCGCATAAGCAGGCTCTCAAATTCAGTTTCCACATTGTTGGCGCAAAAATCACTCCACAACAAAGTTATATTGTCCCAATCATGCTGTGATGAGTAGCCAAATATTGCATCTAGAAATAAAAATTCAGCTGCTGCCTCCGAAGTGAAATCACATGCATTTTTAGTACCTTAATTCATAATGAGCCCGTTTGAATTGCCATTAACTGTCTCAATCAAAATACTCTTTTGCCCGATTTCACAGAACTCTCCATACCGAGCTGCATTGACATTTCTGTGCTGTTCTCTTTGATTTCGGCACAGACTATTGAAGTCTAAATCACTCTGGCTGCTTTCCCACCAACTGATGAATATTTCATCGTAGCAGCCCATAGGCTTCCCCCTCCCCCCTTATGCTTTTATTTCTGTATTTTTCCTTCCTGTTCATCTATTAAATACTATCATGGGCTCTTTCTCAACCTCACCCCCCCACACACACACAACCCCCAAAGAGCTATATGACAAGTACAAGTTAGAACTCCTCTTCAAGTTGTTGATCTACAACTTGCTAATGTTTTATTTATTCGAAAAATGTTTCGTTGAATTGTTTATGTTCATCAGAGTAACTCTCATGTCATCTTTTTTTTTTTTTCCAGGCTCTGAATAACAAAGTAATCTCAGGCATTTCAACACCCCGTGAGAGGCTGGATTTGAAATTTTGTAGTTAATGGGTTCCTGATCAATAGTTTATGTTCCTCCAGAACACAGAGGAGAGGAGAGAGTGTCAATGAATATTCTTCTTCCAGGGAATGAGAATGTAAGTCTTTAAAATGGAGGGAGAGCTGCCAAACAGAACGCCTAGTTATAAAATCAGGGGCCTGCAGAGCCTGCGAGCGAAATATCGCACCAGTCCCTGAGTCTTTCCCATAAACATCGTGGGCATCGTTGCCCTACGTGGCCCTCAACTGGGTTCACACAAGGCAGGACGGGAGGCAACATCCGTCTCTTAGTAAAACCTTGACTCTCTTTGCAGGTGACAACATGCTTTGTCCCATGGGGTGATTTTCTTTGAAACAGGAATATCCAGGCTGACCCTGAGCCAGCATTTGCTTTGATCACGCCATGCTAATCCTATATAATAAAAGGCTAACATGCAAATCGACGGAACGGCAGAAGGACAGGTAGCTATGATGTGTGCTGGCCACCAGGGGGCAGACGTTCAATGCAGGAGCTGCCCCCTGGTGGTCAGTGCCCTCCCAGAGGGGGAGCCCTGCTCAGCCACAAGCGGGGCTGACCACTGGTGAGCACAGCGGCCATGACAGGAGCCTCTCCTGCCTCCACAGCAGCGCTAAGGATGTCTGACTGTGGCTGGGGCCAGCTCCCCCAAAACAATCCGTCAGACATCCCCCGAGGGCTCCCGGACTGATAAAGGCCACAGGCTGGGTTGAGGGGACACACCCCTTTCCCCCAGTGCACAAATGTCATGCACCAGGCCTCTAAGATTAACAATAACAATATACTCATAATTGTTAGGTCAACATTACAAGAAGTGTGATAAGCACTTGCTCACTTCTTCATGGATAAAGAAGGTATTGTGCTCAGTTTACATATCTGAGACCTCAAATCAAGAGAGGTGAGGTCACCTCCCCGGGTCCTCTCAGAAGGGGAGGAGTCTTCAACAGTTGCTGCATTGCATAATGGGTAGGCATGAACCTTTGCATGTCAAACAACATCAAGGGACATACATCAATACATATCAGGAAAACGTGAAGAATTATAGAAATTTTACATTGAGATACCGATACATTATCCTTTGTCTTTCACAGATCTTGCATGCAAATGAACGGTGATCCAAAATGGACCCCGTAGGTTTTATAATTGTAGAGTCTGGCTACCGCATCAAAGTGTCTACTTTCATTTCTGGAAGTTAGAGATTAATAGCCACTCTGGTCAACTCCTTCCATGAGGGCACATATTTCTTAATCCATTTAGCGTATGCATTAGGCATTTCGCAATGGCAGAGAAAAATCTTATTTTTCACCCAAAGTATCTGCAGTCTGAGCACATTCCAAGATATGGAATGCTAGGGCAGACCGCGTGATTCTCATTGAACTTGTTCAAGCGACAATGTTTTCAGAGACGTGGGCCAACCCTCTCTGCCCAGCATTCTTTTTGTGCCATTTGAAGCCACCGAGGCTCTACTGCTGGAGTCGTGAGCCTTTGATTTGTCGTCAGTCCGTCTCTCTGGGTGAGATTTAGTGCCAGGGACCAGATTGGAAACCAACGTGATTATCCTCTTCTGTGCCATGTTCTTCTCAGATTGCTATCACTTTCATTTTTTTTTATTTCTCTCCGTTGTAACTCAACATGATGTAGGTGTCCTGCAAGGGCAAAGTCTATCAGAAAAGAAGACTGAACGACTGTCTGATTGAAGATCGTTCAGCCAACAGTGTTAAATGCATTAAACCAAAGAGGCATGTGGTAAGTACATTTGTTTACTCTGTAAACAACATTTCAAGCATTGCTCACTGAGTAATATCCTTGTGCATCGTTTAGTTGCTACTTTTTTTGTTGTTGTTAGACTGGATTCTTGGTGGTTTCTTATTCACTAAAGTAAAAACATTTCATGAACTTGGTAGTTTCTTTTCTGTTCTTCGGTAGAGAGATGCCCATGGGGACAAGGTTTTCTCTTTCCGAAACCTCTGTACACTAAAGGGACAGAGCCTTAGCTTTGCATTCAACTGGTAAGTATCTACTCCCATCTGGCCTTGCCCGAAAGATGAAGTTAATCTGCATCCTGATAACATCTGGTAACTACATTATCTAATTCACCTGGGTGTGTGACAATCGGAATTTTAAAAAAATATTCTAGAATATACTAACAATTATCTGAAAATCAGGGCAACAGAAAAGGGGAAATAAGGTGTCAATAAATATTATTCTTCCAGGGAATGAGAATGTATGTCTTTCAAATGGAGGGAGAGCTGATTGGATAGACGATCTCAGAGGAGAAGATGAAATGTATTAACTTAAAAACATACATATTTTTGGATGGGTACAGAATCCCCATTTGCTTCTCCTTTCTCATCCCATCGATACAAAGGTTAAAGAGTCTCTCAAGTTCTGCTTGATGGTTTTCTAAGACCTTTAGCCCCTCGGATGCCCAGAAGGTCCATTTCTCGCCAGCAGGAGGTGCAGGGAGGATTGCTGGGATTTGTGGAGTTTCTCCTGGCAGTTGAGAGACAAATCTACAACGAGAAAGCCCTTCGTGCCCCCATTCCTACCTTCCTATTTTGGAAACATTCATTTTAGAAAATGGTTCTTGGGAAGCTTCTTTGATACCAAGAGAGCAGCCAGCCTGGGGCAAGCCCAACACACGGAGACTACAGAGCTGAAGGACAGAGCAAGTGCCTGAGTCCAGCCACCAGTTTGGAAAACAAAAGTGATTCTTGTGATGTAAATTGAAAACATTGCTCACTGGAACAGAAGTATTAAAAAACACCTAATACAATTGGTCAATTCGCTGAATGTAGATAACTTTGCCAAGTCCTTTTTCAGCCTGTCTTAATTATCCCTCGAGAAAAACATGGGAAATACATACTTTGTCACGGGGAGCCTGAGGCTTGGAAGTGTCAAATACCAGCTAAGCGCACTCACCTCGGAAACGGCATCTGGGGCTTTCAAAGGTAGGCAATCTCACACATTCTACGGTAGAGGAAGAGAGGAACATCTGGAAGGGAGAGCATCTGTAAAGATCTGATCACCGGCATCGTTAAGACGAGAGTGGGATTACTTTATAGCATCAGCGACACTGTTCATTCCACATCCTCAAGTCGGGGCCTAGTGTCTCTGAGAGGCTCTACAACAGCGGTTCTCAACCTGGGGGTCGAACGACCCTTTCACAGGGGTCGCCTAAGATCATCGGAAAATGCAGATATTTACATCACGATGCATAACGATAGTAAAATTTTATGGTTGGGGGTCACCACCACATGAGGAACTGTATGCAAGGGTCGCGGCCTTAGGAAGGTTGAGAACCACTGCTCTACAGAGACTCTGAAGTTTCTTCCTCTCTACTTCATCTTCAGTCTCCCCAACTGCTTTTCTGACAAGGAGGAATTGCTTCCTATATTGAGTTGTCCATGGGGCAACCAAACCTTCTGGGTTTTGGGTCAGAATCTGGGAACTGGGAGTGAGACCTCGTGGTGATGGTGTTTAAACTTAACTTTATTTGGACATTTATGACACAATTTATTTAAACATTTCAAAGAGCATTCATTGAAGGATGTGGTTGGGATTGTGAGAGTTTCCTTTTTTTGCAAAAGGTACAGTGGAGTAACTGTTTGAGGAAATAGTACTATCATTGCATTTTAGGATAATTTGGTTATCCCACAACTATCTGTTCTGCCGAGAGACATCAAGTCAGAGCTATAGTGAGGTGTATGTGTATACACATTAGTGGGAGAGGATTGACATTTAGAAGAAGTGTGCAAAGAAAATTAAGACACAAATATCGTGTCCAAATCCATTGATAAGCAATTATTTTTAGGTCATTATTTTCTCTTCTTTCCATGTTTTCTGTATTTCATGTGAGTTTAATAAGATAGTAGGGGCCCAGTACACAAATTCATGCACCTTGAAAGGAGCTGTGGGCTGTGAGGCTGGGGTAGGTACAGGGACGGGTCTCAGCCCATCCTCCGTGCTTCTGCCTGACCCTCCCACTGTGGTCCCGGTCACCTGTCTGGCAGCATCCCTGCTCCTGCTGCCACTGCTCCCACACTCTGACAGCACCGGCCCCCACTTGCACCTGCTGAAGGGGCAAAGCGATTGGGGTCGGTGCCAGCAGTGGGTGTGAGCAGCAGCTGCTGCCCCGATTGCCCCTCAGGAACAGGGGGAGGTGAGGAAGCCCTCAGGGGTGATCAGAGCCAGCAGCTGCAGCTTGTACCCGCTGATGGCACTGAGCGATCGGGACTGATGCCAGGCACTGGTAGCAGGTGTGAGCAGCAGCTCCAGCACCGGCAGTGGGTACGAGTGGGGCTGTCTCTGGCAGTGAGTGTGAGAGGCAGCTGCTGGCCCTGATCTCCCCTCAGGAGCAGGGGGAGGTGGAGAAACCCTGAGGGATGATTGGGACCAGCAGCTGCTGCTCACAGCCGCTGATGGCGCCCAGTGATGGAGGCTGTTGCCAGGTGCTGGCAGTGGGTGCAAGCAGGGCCAGCACCAGCAGCAGGGGCCAGTGCCAGGTGAGACAGCAATGTGTGTGAGCAAAAACTTTTCAGTAACCACCAGAGGCTCGCCCCAAGGACAGCAACCGGTGCCCCACCTTGGTCTGGTGCTCCCGCTCACCTGCTCCACCATCCTGCTGTGGCCAACACCTGCCATGTTTCGCGCATGCCCCCTGGTGGTCAGCACACATCATAGTGACCGGTTGTTCAGTTGTTCAGTTGTTCTGCCGTTTGGTCTATTTGCTTATTAGCCTTTTATTACATAGGATTCTTTAAATAGATGAAGAGAGAGATTATGACTGCAAGACCACATGAAAAATTATAGCTACTTTCCATGGAAAAGGTAGAAAGCAGAGAGAAAATTTAATTCAGCGGCTAATTTTAGGCTGTGATTGAACTCCAGATTGATGTTGGGGTATATATAGAGTGAAGTGATTAATCTTGCTTTCAATTGTACTGAGGGAGAAAATTATTAACAGAAACTCGACAGTTCTAAAAAGGGCAAAACATGAAATACATTTGGTTAAAATATTTGTTCCTCAGATAAATGGGAGAGGAATCAGTTAGAGAAATACTGCTTTATTATTTTCCCTTCTGGAAACTGGCAGGGAAGTGCCACAACCCCTCTTTTATCTTCATTATGTTACCCTTCATAACACCGGGCTCCGTGAAAAGAAAAAATAAATGGGAGATTATTTCTTTTTTCGGAAAGCAATGCCTCTGAAAAGGATGTATAAATCCTTAGCCCTCTCACTTCATCTTCCCAAATAAGCACTTGAACAATGTTCATTCTGCAGCTCCGTGTTTGCTGTCTTCCCCTTCGGCACCCCCCAGGAGATACAGTTTGTCTGGCAAATCCGGGAAAAGGGAAATCATTGTACTTTGAATCTTACTTTCTTCTTTTTCTCTCTCTCTAAGGGTACAACACTCTTTTGGACAACATGCTGGGCCTTCCTTATATGGTCACCGCAGAGCACTCAACATCCTCTCCTTCAGCTTTGCAGCAGGACAATGAGAGTAGATGGTCGTACGTGCTGGATTCTGGTCACCACGGAGGAAGGATGGAAAAGTCTAGTAACTGGCAGGACCACACAGCGGGGCCAGGCCTGGCCATCATCCATGCAAGTCAACTGGGCCAGCTCTCTCCGGAGTCCTCTGTAGCGTTACCGCCAGTCTGTGCAGCTTCTTGCTGTGCCCATGGTGCCCACAGAGCCCTGCATAACCATCGCCACCTGCCTTGTTCTCTTGCCCTGCAAAGCAACATACTTCCCCGCCTAAGCAGAGTGTCCCCAACCCCGTACCTCCACGCAGACTGCTATCCAACGTTAATGTCTTCCTGTTCAGGAACCCAATCTCTCTATATAAAAGCCTAAGCACTGTTAGGACTAAATGACCAGAATGACCGGTTGCTTGGTTACTATGACATAGTGACACCAGGGGGCAGGCGCTCGACACAGGAGCTGCCCCTGGTGGTCAGTGCGACCCCACACTGTGGGAGTGCCACTCAGCTGACAGACCTGACCCGGCGGCCCCCCAGGCCGGTGCCAGCCACTCCCTCCCTCAGTAGTCCTGCAGGTCCAGTCTCCGAAGAATGGGCCAGGCCCTGACGGACCAGCACCACCAGCATGATCCTGACAGCACCGCCACTCTCCTGGGAGTCGGCTTTGGGGACCATGGCCACTTTCCCTCCCTAGACCCTCCGCAAGGAAGAAAGGATAGAAAAGTAGCCACCAGGTGGCTCATGATACCCGTGTGAACATCAGCAGGACAGATCCTAATCCGGGGTCAGCCAGTGTGTCCCAGCTGCACCCCTGCCTCATGCATGAATTCGTGCACTGGGCCTCTAGTTATTCAATAATCAGACACAACTGCTTTAAGAAGACTTTCTGGACTTTTACCAATAGAGTAAGTTTTCCTGGGTTTGTCTTTTACACCATGTTTTCATTCAGAAATCTACCTGTCTGTCTGTCTGTCTGTCTGTCTATCCATCCATCCATCCATCTACCTATCCTCTATCTATCTCTATATATCTCTTTCAGGATTTTACACATATTAAATGTACAGTATGCTGTATATGTATAGTATGCACATATACAGTATACTTATATACACATCTACAAGGTAGGTTGAACAATGTTCAAAAGTCCAATTCCACCTTTCCTTTCTCATTTGGAGCATTAAGAGGTGAGCTTTCTCTACGCCTGGGATATTACAAAGAGTGAACACGCAGCCCACAGAAATTAATTTTTGTTACTAACAGTCCAGTCTTCCTGCTTCATGCTCTCCCGAGGACAGTTTACCGAGCCCGTGTTTGCAGGCGGATCGCTGCAGCATGCAAAACGGCCCTGGGCCTGGCTGCCGAGGCAGGGCTACTCCCGGGTTCTCTCGGCTCAGCACCCACCCAGCAAACAAGACTGGAGGAAACCACGGAGCACCCTCAGTCGTGTCTGTGAGGTACACTGTGGATGCTATAAATCCCTCCCGTCATGCACTTACTCATCCCTGGAGCCCCGACTGTGCAACAATCACTGGATCCATGATGGTGAGGAAAACAAAACAACAGATCCACTATGAAGCGTAGCATCTATTGAAGAGATGAACATTATTACAATTTTAACCACAATTATTCTGGGCAAGCATTTAAAGTCCGAACTGGGTCATAAGAAAGTATCAGACAACTCGAAGTAGGAGGTGTCCATTAAAATAAAGAATGGGCTCTGTTTTCCAACAATGCCAATATCATTAATAAAAGAAGGAAGGAAGGAAGGAAGGAAGGAAGGAAGGAAGGAAGGAAGGAAGGAAGGAAAGGGAAGGGAAGGGAAGGGAAGGAGGGAGGGAGGGAAGGAGAGAGGGAGGGAGGGAAGAAGGGAGGAAAGAAGAAAGGAAGGGAGGAAGGAAGGAAGCAGTGGGTTTCTCCTTCAACATGGCCTCTATTTTAATCACAGGCCGACACTTGGCGGATGACAGAGCTCCTATCTCCAGCCAAAAGGGGTGCCCTCTGTAGGAGGAAGAAGCATTTGGATGACCCCACAGGACTCCAGAGCTCAGAGTTCGGACCACCAGGAAACGTGTTTCAGACCCAGAAAACTCTAAAAATGGAACCCCTGTCCCATGGCCAGCCGAGGTGGCAGCTGAGGTGTGGTCAGGGGGAAAGCAGGGCCACTGAGAACCACAGGCCTGTGGTGTCGGGTGCTGGGTGACCTGCTGAGCCACACAGTGCCTGTAACTGGCAGCCCAGGGTTGGTCCCGTCGAACCTGGTTAGAGAGATAGGTGTCCCACTAAGCGTTCTTGCACCCCCAAGAATGGGGAAAACATCCCCAATCCAGGGACACGACGGAACTTGGGAACGGGGTGGGTCTCTGTTACCTGGCTTGTGGGGTTGGTATATGTTATGCCCAGAGTTCGGGGTCCCCAATCATCAACCATTAAGGAGCCTTTTCTGATGCAAAAGCCAAGAGTCTTTATTCCAACCCGGGTGTGGCTCCCAGCCTCTTTCTGGCGCAGCAGTGCGGCGAGAGAGTGAGCCGGGCGGGAACAGTGAGTTCTATGGGGCAGGGTAATGGGAGGGCTTAGGGAAGTGATGAGGGTGACAGAGACTGGTCACTTTCTGTGGTTTAGCATCATGAGGACCCTCGCTGTGTTCCTGGAGCTTCATTGGTCCACGCGGGCGGTGGTGGTCGGGAAGCTAGGACATGGCTGGCACCCCTGTGGCCACTCCCAGAAAAGGGAGGGGGTTTAGGCAGGGGGCCCAGCCCTAGAGGACAAGATGGAGGGGAGTTTGTTTCCTTTCATATATGGGTGTCCGCATGTGTCCAAACTCACCAAATGGCACACATGAAACCCACGCAGGCCTCTGTGTGCCAATCACACTTCCACTAAAAACAGGAGAACATAGGGAGCGGCCCCAAGAAGTCCCCGGCAGTGACCAGAGGGCAGCTCCCGGTTCCCAAATTCCAGGGCCAGCAGAGAGAGCTCCCATTCTGCCCGCAGACAGTCATAAATATGGAAATGAGCATTGATCGATGTGTTCCTGACGGCGTCCTGAAGGAAAATCAATCCCATCCATCAGGTGGGCAATCTGTTTGTAGTTAGGGCTGCGTGCCCGCCGGGGGTGGGCAGATCAATCCCACTTTAACAGGAGCTGGGTGGCTGCCTCCGAGAAGAAGGAGAGAAGAAGGACCCTGCCTGCTGGCCAGGCAGACACCGAGTCACGGCGCCGACCCCCGCGGGGACCCGCGGTTGTCCGCATCCGGAGCCAGCCTCTCCCGCTGCGAATTCCGGGAAGAGATGGAGGAAAACATCCCCCTTCATTTCAGGCTCCTTGACGGGTCAGCGGGGGACTGTCAGCATCAGCCACACCGAACTTGAAAGCGCAGGCCCACACCTGTTGAGAGAGCACAGCGAGAGAGCCGAGAAAGCTGGGATCAGAGAGCCAGCCAGCCGCCAGGAGACACCATCACGGGCATCTTCTTCCCCCAACACTAGCCGAGCCATCTCTCAGGCTCTGCATCTGTCTCAGCGAATTGTCTGGAGGAGGGGGTTTCGTCTGGAGGAGGGGGTTTCCGCAGGGCAGACATGGTCCAGCCTGGCCTGTCATTTTTCTCCTCCTTTCCTGCCTCGGTTTCTCCCTCCTTTCCTCTTTGGATCTGTGCTCAGGCCTGGGAAGGACATGAAGCAAGAAAAATGAATGGGCAAAGCTTATACTTTGTGTGTGTGTGTGTGTGTGTGTGTGTGTGTGTGGTGTGTTCTGAGCTTGTCTGGCAAGGAAAGTCATTTTTCATTTGGCTTTTATTTTAAAAATATTCCTAATTGGCCGAGGCCGGTGTGGCTCAGTGGATAGAGCATCAGCCTGTGGACTGAAAGGTCCCAAGTTCAATTCCAGTCAACGGCATGTACCTTGGTGGCGGGCACATCCCCAGTGGGGGGCGTGCAGGCGGCGGTTGATCGATGTCTCTCTCTCATGGATGTTTCTAACTCTCTATCCCTCTCCCTTCCTCTCTGTGGAAAATCAATAAAATATATTTAAATATATATATATTCCTAATTGTTCCTTTTCACAAAATATCACAAGGCCTGGGTCACTGGCTGCCCGCTCTGGTTCTCTTCCTCGTCGCTTAAGTGACCCTTTGCCGGAGTCAGCCAGACGATGTCCTTCCTGTAGAACCTGCCACGGCTCCCCGCTCCCTCTGGGTAAAAGCAGAGCCCGCAATGGCCTCTGTGCCCAGCAGGACCCGGCTCCCGTCCGCTCTCAACACGATCAACTCCTCCACCCGGCCCTCGTGAGCCACACTGCCTTTGGGGGCTTTCTGGAACATTCTGCCATCCTTCCACGGTAGGATCTTGGTGGGACTGTCTGCAGCCCGCACCTTCCTCATCGGAACATCTTCAGTGGGGTCCTGTCACCACCCTTTCACAAGGAGACGCACCCACACTCCCCATCTTGCTTGTTTCTCTTTGCCCGGGCACTCCCCACCTTCACCATGTCCTGTCGCTGACTCATGTTTGCGTCTCCTGGGTATTTCCCATGGCCAATCCCGATCAGAACGAAAGCATCACGAGGAGAAAGGTCTTTGCTAGGTTAGGAATGCTTCTCAAGCTCCTAGGACGGCAACTGCACATAGTAGGTATGGCATATGTGTTTGTGAAATTAACATATTTATGAGTAAAAATCCTTGTTTAAGGACCTATACTGTTTGCTAAATAATATTGATGAGATGCTATGGAATGAACAGGGAATTGTGCAGATAGTAGAAACTGGTACCCAAGTATAAAATGTTTCATCTTCAGACAATACAAGTGGTGCCATGTGGCAAGCCGAGAGAAAGCTTTGATCGAGGCGCAGAGGTGAGAACGTTTGGTCCTGTTCTGGGGATAAATGGATTGTGACTGGCAAACACGGAGTCGGGAAGAAACGTGGGATAATCGAAGCAGTCCACATCCTCTCCTTGGCAAGGTATGTTTTATTGGACAACCAATAGGAGTTCTGTACGATTTAAAAATATTTAGTCAGATTACTAAGGTTAAGGGTAGACTAGATTCTGACTTCAAAATCAAGACCAATAAAAAGCCATGGAAATGATAGGTTGCAAGTGTGTGCACACACGTGCAAACATACGCGCCCACACATGCAGGTCACAAGCAACAAGAGTCCTAAAAAGACAACGTGGAGTAAGCGGTCAATGTATCAGCGTAAGGAGGGAACCACAGGTGGGCAGACTTGATGACGTTGGTTCAGAGAAGAAGGTTATCTTGGGATTTGGTCCATGTTCCCCTCTCAGCTGTTTTAATTCATTTCCCCCCTTTTTTTTTTGAGGGGGGTGGTGGTGGTGGTGGTGGTGAATACCCATCTGATGACATTTCTCCATTGGTTATTTAGAGAGAGTGGGAAGGAGGGAGAGAGGCAGAGAGAAACATCAATGTGAGAGAGACATCCATGGCTTGCCTCCCCATGCATCCTGACCAGGGCTGGAGATGGAGCTTGCAACGGAGGTACCTGCCCTGGACTGAAATTGTACCTGGGACCCTTTAGTCCTCAGCCAACGCTCTATCCACTGAGCCAAACCAGCCAGGGCTCTTCTCCCCTAGATTTTATTTCACCCCCAACGTTACTCAAAGCAGGAATGTGTGGGTGCAGGGGAGGGCTCCCTCCTGGCAGGACCGCATCAACTGTGGGAGAAAAGATGGTGTCTGTGATTGCTCCAGCCAACTCCCTATCTTCTGGGTCAACACTCAAGCCTGGCCAGGGGTTCACGACTCCAGGGGACCAGGATCACACAAGTGTTGGGACAGTGTGTTATTAATCTGCCTTCAAGCAGCCTGTGGAGACATTTTCAGTATCACTCTCACCATGACATTTCTATAAAAACTGCTTTTTTTAAACTTTAACCTTGCTATTGGCTTCTGTAAATGCTTGCTTGCTTAAATAATAAGGAAAATTAGACTATTCTCACTCCAGAGAGGCCATTAAACCTTCCCCGGACAAAATGATCAGTGCTGGCACCAGGCCAGGCCTTCGGTTAAGGTCTCAAAGCCTCAGCACATAGGGGCACTTTAAGAACTTGCAAAGGGGCGGGAAACACCCCATATTTGGGAGACAAAGGTAAACACATATAAATAGGGAAAATTTCTGCAGGTGGGGGCCCAGAATTTGAGAAACATTTTCCTCTGGACCCGCGCCTAATAAACGTAACTCCAAACTCTCCGAGCATGGTTTGCTTATTCCGGTTCTCTGTAACATTTCATTTTAACATCCTGGGTCAAATAATTTTCACCAAAAGAACTACTGTCTCCCTAATAGGCACCCTTTCCCATAAAAGAGAATTGATCTGCAGGTTCCTCTGAACCGTTAGGTGCGTATAGATGTGCCGAAAATGAGCATTCGGGCATCGCTAGCCCTTCTTGGCACTTTCCAAGTGAAAGCCCTGGTAGAGGGGTCCTGGGTCTTTCTGGAACTTTCTCCCCCACCCCTCACCATGTGCCTAGAGGACTGGGAGGACTGGAAAGTTCAGCCGTATGTTTTAAGGGATTTGCTTTATCTCAATCTGCAGGCCCTCATCAGCATATTCAGGAGCTGGGTAAATAACCGGGCTCCAAGGAAGCGGAGCATTGCACCTGGGACTGCCATGCTGAGATTAGCAGGGGGGTTGGGGGAAGGCGGGGGGTGCCCTACAGGCTCAGTGGGGTGTCAGATCCCGACTCCCTGAGCCAGACGTCACACATCCCTCTCTGCCAGCAGTCGGCAAACTCATTAGTCCACAGAGCCAAATATCAACAGCACAACGGTGGAAATCTCTTTTGAGACCCCAATTTTTTAAACTTAAACTTCTCCTAACGCCACTTCTTCAACATAGACTCGCCCAGGCCGTGGTATTTTGTGGAAGAGCCACCCTCAAGGGGTCAACAAGCCGCAGGTGGCTCGTGAGCGGCAGTTGGCCAACCACAGTCCTCTACTGATCACCATATAGATACGTATATGTCCCTCCATAATTACTCTGGACACACATACACCTCCCAAATGTTGACTGTAAAGTAAGATGTAAGTCTTTTTAAAAAAATATATTTTATTGATTTTTTTACAGAGGAAGGGAGAGGGATAGAGAGTCAGAAACATCAATGAGAGAGAAACATCCATCAGCCGCCTCCTGCACGCCCCCTACTGGGGATGTGCCCGCAACCAAGGTATAAGCCCTTGACTGTAATCGAACCCAGGACCCTTCAGTCTGCAGGCCGGTGCTCTATTCACTGAGCCACACCGGCTTCGGTGAGATATGTCTTAAGTTTAAGAGATACGAAGCTGTTCACGCAAATGCTGAGAACCTGCGCTGCCCTCCGGAACTGTTTTCTCTCTCACTCTCCTCACTCTGTGCCGCTTCCCGTTCCAGCAGCTCATGGCCAGGGGAGCATTTCTGACCTGAGTGTGAGGCTGAGCAAAGGTTTTACTTCCTTTCCAACCCCCCCTCCCTCCCCCTGGCCCCTGAGCCCTGTGTGCCGGGGAACGTTGGTTCAATTCCTTTCAATTTATTTCCTTTTCTTTTATGTGGAAGCCAAGAGTAACATCTGGTAAATCGCTGTACTGCGTTTGAGTTGCTGAAAATCAGCGTTTATTCCGTCTGAGACAGCCCTGTGATCATAGACGTGAACATGAAAACCTTTAAACACGGAGCGTTCAGAGCGGGAAGTCTTTCTCAGATCGGTGTCTTCATCTTCTGGCTGAGAACTGGGAGGCACGGGACTGTGGCTCCGTCAACAAGGAGCTGAGCGTACGTCACGATTAGAACTCAATGCCGCGCTCGGCGAGTTCCCCACAAAAACATCTGTATCTTTCACCGAGGTGCACGTACACAGCGAGGGGTAAGAGTAGGTTGAACAGTTTTTCCCTGAACGATTTACTAATTGCTGTGCTATTTTGTCATACAAACAACTGTAACCCTACTGTTGCGCCACCCTGTATACACACACACATTTACATATTCATATACATTTGTAAACACAGACACAAACACACACACGCACAGAGTTCCAGGACACTTAACGTCAGGGGTGCGTTCTGGGAAAGGCATGGTTAGGTGCTTTCGGTGATTTCGGTGATTTCAGCTGTGATCATCACTGAGGGCACTGACCTCCACCCCCTGGTGGTATGTAACACACCTGTACCCCCTCCCCCCATGGGATGTAACACACCTACCCTCCCCCCCCATGGTATGTAGCACACCTGGGCTGTATGTTTCAGCCTATTGCTCCTGTGACTGCCCTGAGCACCGTGGGTAACTCTGACACAGGCATCAGCAGAATCCCTGGGCCACATCCGGTGAGCAGTGGGCGCTGAGGAGCGGCCGTGTCCATGGGGTGTCCATGTAACCAGGCAGCTTTCGCTGTGAGGTACCACCTTAGAGAAACAGGCAGAGAGAGAGTGAGCCGGAGCTGGGTTTGTTGAAGGGGGTGATGCTGGGCTGAGGTGCTGGCCGTGGGGCTCAGGAGAGACACGCAGGGAAGGAGAGCGATGCTCGACATGACCCACCGCCAGTCACAGAAAGAGAGTCGTTGCCGAAGGCCCGAGGAGTGCTGGGCCACCGGGACCGAGTCTTCATGATGCTTTCATTAAAGGCCGGTTGTTAAAGACACTCATCACGCCCCAGGAACAGAAGGGCACTCCCTCTGCTGTATTAGGAAATCCCCACGGCGAACATCAAACCTCAGAGCAAAAAACCGAGTGCTTCCCTAACATCAGGAACAATGAGGTCCCTTCCCACCCCTTCTGTTCCGTGAGGCACTGAGGCCTGACCAGGTCATGCAACGTAAGGAGATAAAAGGCATCCATGCCGGACAGGAAGAAAGAAAGCCGGCTTTGTAAATTACATAATTTCACATATAAATGCCAAGGAACCCCTAAAATATTAAAGGTAAGTAGCTCAGCAGGGTGGCTAAGTTCAAGATTAGCCCACAAAAATCAATTTTGTTTCTGTACACTAGCAATAAAACCATCTGCAAAGTAAGGGGGAAAAAAATTAAGTACCATAAAAAGTAATAAAATACTAAGGATTACAATTGACAAAAGAATCGTAACTTTCCACCCTGAACACTAAATAATATCACTGGAAACATAAAAGAAGACCCAAGTAAATGGAAACTAATCTCTAGGTCATATTTTGAAAAGGTGATAGAGTTACACTCCCCCAACCTGATCTACAAGCTCAGTGCCATGCTTCTCAAAATGCCAAAGGTCCTTTTTGCAGACACGGAGAAGCTGATCTTCAAATCCATCTGGAAACAAAAGGGATTGAGAAAAGCCCAAGTAATCTCAAAAGAGAAGGACCAAATTGAAGGATTCATACACAAGTTACTGTTTCTATACTCATCAGAAAGCTTCTGTGATCACCAGTGTGCTAGCTACCATAAAACATCAGAGGAGAGGAACAGAATTGAACTCCATGCAAAATTCTTACATTTATGATCAATTAATTTGAGACAAGATACAAAGAAAATTCAATGGGAAGATAATGTTTTCCACAAATGGTGCTAGGACAATTACATATCGATGTGCAAAATAATGTCATTGGACCTTATACCCCATCATATTCAAACTTAACTCAAAACAGAATCACAGGCCTAAATGTAAGAGGAAAACTCTTAGACAAAACTCTAAATGTCTGTGACCTTGGATTAGGCAATCATATCTGAGATATGATAACAACAGCACTAATAAATAAGAAAGGAAAAAATAGTTTTCAGAAAAATTAAAAATGTTTGTGCCTCAAAGCATGCCAGCCAGAAATCAAAAAGATAACCCATAATATGGGAGAAAATACTTGGTAGTCATATATCTAGTAAAGATTTTGGTATCTGGAATATGTAAATATATCTTAGGACATAATAATAAAATGGCCAATGAGCTAGTTAAAAATGGGTCAATGTTCTCAATAGACATTTCTCAAAACAAGTAGAAGTGACCAATTAGTACATGAAAAGATGCTCACAGTTATTAGTGGTTAGAGAAATCAAAATAAAATTCAGAAGGTATCACTGCATATACAAGACGGCAGTTACCATAAAAGACACAATTACAAGGATTACTGGCACTCTGGGGAAACTGAAACCCTCATACTTTGCGGGTGAGGCCGTACAACCACTTAGCACAACATACGGCGATTTCAAGAAAATATCAAAATAAAAGAAGCATGGAGCACAGTAATCTTACTCCTAGTAATATATCCAAAAGAATTTAAAGCATATCTGTGCATAAATACATGAGCATGAATATTATAGCAACGCTCTTTATAGGAGTCAAAAATGTGGAAGCAGCTCAAAGCCCATCAACTAAATGATGAGCAAACAGAAGTCTGTGAATCCAGACACTGGAATCGTTTTCCACGATTAAAATGAACGAAGAACTGATATAGTTACAATATGAATGGATCGTGATGACTTTGGACCATCAAGCATCCCTCATGCTGTGATTCCACCAACAGGAAATGTCTAGAGTAGGTCAATCCACACAGAAATAAAGGAGCCGGATGGTTACCAGAGCTGATACCAGAGGAAATGGAAATCAGCTGTTAATCGGTACAGAGTTCGTTCGGGGAGTTGCAAAAATATTCTCGAATTAGATATTGATGATATTTCCACAACTTTGTAAGCATATGCCAAACCACTGCACTGTACATTTTACAAAGGCACATTTTCCGGGATGTGAATTATATATCTCAATTTAAAAAAAGTGAACCAAAAGTAACCAAATGAAGATGCCTTGAGAGTCTCGTATTCTCACATGACTCCGGCTCTCAAGGTCTGCTGAGAGATGCGAGGTAGCTGAGCTCAGATCTGGAAGAAAGGATCACTGGGTTACCTTGAAAGTCTGGGATGTAGCTCATGGCCACAGTTCTGAACAGGAAGTGGGAAAACAGATTGTTCTCTAAGGAGGGTGAGCAGAAATAGTAACGACAGTGGTAGGAGTAATAAAGAAAAAAATGTGTAGTCAGCAATCTTAAATTTGCTTTTGAAAATATTCAGCACGATTCTCCTGTGAGCACCATTCGGCTTGTATGATGGATTTGATGAAATTCTATCCGTTTCATCAACCAAACCTTCAAATCTGGAAGGCGTTGGAGAAGAGATCGATCTCTTCGTGGTGGAATTACAGAGAGTGGAAGGATTCAATCACAAGCTGCGGCCCCTCCCCTGTGGTCCTGACACTCCCTGGCTGAGCTAGCCAGCAAGGAGCTTCCTGTTCTGAGAACGTCAGTGGAAAGTGCAAGTCTACGTATTAGCACCAAAGCAGTTCAGAGGCAGGCAGCGTTAACAAATGATCATTCCTGTTTTTAAAAGGAGATAAGATGGTTCTACTTTGCCTGGCCTGTGTGACCCCCTGTTTGAACATCCACCTAGGAACCAGGAGACCATGTTCAATTTTCTGTTGGGGCACTTGCCCGGGTTGCAGTTTGATCCCCAGCAGAGGGTGTGCAGGAGGCAGCTGATTAATGATTCTCTCTTATGTCCCTTCCTCTGAAATCGATAAAAATATATTTTAAAAATAAAAGGATGATACTTACAGTGTTTAGTCACACTAGCAGCAACAGTGGCGTATCATCACCATCATGGATTGCCCATAAAACTCCTGAATGATCCGCATTCACCAGAATTTCAGTTTTGATCCTGTTATTTGTTGTCAGCGCCTGATTCTCACTTTAGCATTCTGTCATCCAACAGCTGATCAGAATATATGTCCAATGTGTATCTGCCCTAAATGACAAGCTTCTCATGCTCACCCTTTAGCTGCCTCCTGCACGGATGTATTTTCTGAGCTGCAAACTGATTCTGGGCAGTGGGACATGCACCTGCATGAAAAGAACGGTGTTCGGTGTGCTCACTTTCCCTGGGGTCATGTTGTCTTCATGATGGGCATAGGCTTGGGAAGAAGATGACATCCTGGAGACAATTTTAAGGAAACACATTCAAGATGGAGGAAGGAACATGGGGATGCATGACCTGGTCATGATCTGGGCGTCGCTGAGCGAAGGAATGTCTATTTGCCTACAGGTTGGTGTATCACCTTACAGGAGATAATAATAAAAAAAATAGCAATGACATCTTGTGGGTTAGCAAGTAGTGCCAGAAACCCATCATTGTCTCACTAATAGAAAGTGTGGACGAGGAATCCGGAAGGCTGGTCAACCTTGAAGCTCTGAAAGGTCAGAGCCAGCCACCCCCTATCTAATGGAGACAATGAACTTCCCCATCAAATAATCATGTAAATTGTCACTGATAAGATAATCTGCCTGTGACTGGAATTGCCTGCTTCAGGGCAAAGGGTGGATCCCAGACCTGAATAAAAAGAACGGCAAGGCCTAAAGAAGGGGTAGTCTTCTCATTAGAGGAAGGCTCTCGCCTGGCACCCTAAAATTCCCAAATTAATACTTTTCTAGTCTCTTCTCATTTGTGTGTGGCCTCCTTCAGAACCCAAACCCTGAACGGGAACCCCGAACCACTCGGGACGTGAAAGGGGTTTCCACAATGTAGTTTCAGAATGAAACTGTTTTCAACCCCCCAAATACCCACCTTTTTCACAGTTCACAATCCAGCGTCACCCCCTCCTCTTGGTTGGCAGTTAATACACACCTGCACAATTCTTTTCAGACGCAGCATGCTCTCCTCCCATTTCCTGAGAGAGACCAACATACACCATAACACAAAGACCTCACTGGCACGGATTCTACGTTGCTTCCAATTAGCCTGCTTTCTATCTGACAGTTGCTTAGCCAAAGAGGAGGAGCTGCCTTTGAGCTCTGGTACGTTCGGAACCATCTGCCTGATTGACGTGGTTAATTAACACACAGCTCCGATGGCCAGGTGCACCAGGTTCTGAAGGTGGAAACGTCCACTGTCCACGTGACGCAGTATCTGTAGAGAAATGCAGCAGCACAAAGCTCTCCCCTCAGAGCCCCTCCGGCAATAACTGCAGAATCCGCTTGTCTTTGCTTGTGTTTGCCTTGACGAGGGACCCACAGGCCCACACTTACTCCGGAAGGTTTGCTGAGTTTTTCCAACGGTTGGCTCGGTTGGTCTTGAATCCCACGATGCAGAACCGCTTGAGGGGCAAAGAGTGTTGATGTGCATGTGAAACGGACTATCGTTCTGGAAAATGTAATTATCACCCCCAAAGAGAACCTGGGGCGGCGATACAGTGCTGCATCCCCTTCACTGTTAAAATCCCTCCTAATCACCTGGCCTCCCCCATCATCTGCAGTTAGAAAAAGTAAAAAGGGAAGCGTGCCGTGTTTAGAAACGGTGAGATTGGATCTTACGTCAGCTTTCAGCTACTGTGATCCATCTGTATAAGAGCTAATATCTATTTTAATACAGTTTTTTTTAAAAAATCAGTAAAAAAACCAAAAACATCATCCTGAGTATATACAGAGTATTTAGGATTAATCAAAATTGTAGAAATGCATCAGCAAAAAATTTCTTGGATTTGAGATACTAGACGATATCTACACTAATAAAAGAGAAACATGCAAATTGACTGTACCTCTGTTATGCCCATAAGCCGTGCCCACCAGCCAATCAGGGATGAGTATGCAAATTTACCCAAGCAGGAGGCTTGGGTTTCCCCAGCGATGGAGGAAGCCAAGCTTCCTAGCCTGCGCTGGTCTCTGCTCAAGGCTACAAAGTTTCAATTGTAAAAGATAAATAAATCCAAGACACCAGGGCCTTCACTTGGGTCGCTAGGGGGCGTGGCCAGCATGCAAACCATCACAGGCCTCTTGCTCAGGACACCCCAGGCCCCAAGGGAACCCCCACCCTGATCTGGGATAACTTTCAGGGCAAACCAGCCAGCCTCCACCTGTGGACCAAGCCTCTATCCTATCTAATAAAAGAGTAATATGTAAATTGACCATCAATCCAAGATGGCTGCCCCTTTGTGGTCAAAGATGGATTCCCCATGTGGACACAAGATGGCTGCCATAAGGTGGCCAGCAGAGGAGGGCAGTTGGGAAGCCTTTAAGGGAGAGTAGTTGTGGGTGATCAGGATAGCAGGGAAGGGTTGTTGGTGGCAATTAAGCCTGCAGGGAAGGGCAGTTAGGGGTGACTAGGCTGGCAGAAGAGGGAAGTTGGGGGCAACTGGGCCTTCAGGAGAGAGCAGTCGGGGGGGGGCCCAGGTCTGTAGGGAAAGGTAGTTAGGGGTGACCAGGCCCAGAGAGGAGGGCAGTTAGGCATCAATCAGGCTGGCAGGGTAGTGGTTAGGGGTCATCAAGCTGGCAGGCAGAAGCGATTAGGGGCAATCAGGAAAGCAGGCAGGTGAGCAGTTGGGAGCTAGCAGTTCTGGATTGTGAGAGGGATGTCCAACTGCCCGTTTAGGTCCGATCCTACCAGGATCAGGCCTAAACAGGCAGTTGGACAGCCCTCGAGAGGTCCCAGATTAGAGAAGGTGCCGGCACTGGCAGTGTGTGCAAGCGGGGCCATCGCCAGCAGCTGGTGCGAGAGGCAGCTGCAGGCCCTCATCGCCCCTCCAGATTAGGGGACATGGAGAAACCCCGAGGAGCAATCAGTGCCGGAGCTGTGTGCTGGCAGCGGGTGCAAGCAGGGTTGGCACAGCAGGCAGGACCATGGACACAGGAGCCAAGAGCTTTCAGTAACCACCAGAGACTCGCCCCGATGACAGGATGGCAGTGACTAGGTGTCCTGCCTTGTCTGGTGCCTCTGCTCACCTGTTCCCCCATCCCACCGTGACCAATGCCCACCACGTTCCATGCACACCCCCTGGTGAGATCAACGCACATCATGGCGACTGGTTGTTGTGTTGTCCAGCTGTTCCCTTGTTTGGTCTGTTTGCATGTCAGCCTTTCATTATAGAGGATGATGCTGTCAGTGTTCATTCATCGTGTTGACTGTTGTCAGAACATCGCTGCATTTTGTGGCTGAGTAATATTTCATTGTGCGGGTAGACCACAGTTCTCCCATCCTTTGATCGGCTGACGGGCACTTGTGTTGTTCCCAACTTTGGGCTAGCATGGAAATTTGCTATTGTAAGTCTTGTGCATGTATTTACAGGAGTTTGTTTGCGTTTCCAAGGTCAATTCCTTTGGGAACATGTTTAGGAGAGGAATTGCCGATTGCTGGATCGCATGAGAATTCCATGTTAAGCTTTTACATCGCTGTCACTTTTTCTACAGCGGCTGGACCATCCCCGCCAGCAAGCTGGGGGCATGGGGTTTCCAGCTCCGCCCGCTCCTCCCGGACACTTGTGATGTTCCATTGTCTGGAATATTCCATCCCAGGGGGTGGGACGTGGTGCTTCAGTGGGGTTTTGATTTGCATTTTTCTGATGACAAACGAAGCAGAGAATTTTTTTCATATGTGCTTGTTGTCTATTGTATGTCTTCTTTGGAGACATATGTTAAAATGTTTAAAAACCAAACAAGACTTCTGGCAGGGATCCAATATTATTCTAGGTCAGGTTTTGTTGTGACAAATATAATCCCAAATGCCTGTACCTCCTTAACACTAAAATGTTTTGATAAATTAAATCCACTACTTGCATTGAAACATGAAATACGCATACACACACACACACACCTACGTATGTATATATACACATATGCATATCTAGGGAGGTGCAAAGTAGGTTTACAGTCGTAACTATGTAAAACACGGAGTTTATTCTTGCATGATTATTTTTTTTAATCCTTGTGTTATTTTCCATTCCACACACATACATGAAGCTGGCTTTTCTCCATGGAAAAATGTAAGGAAACAGCCCCGTTAAGAGTGTAATATTGTCTATTGGCTGGTTTGGGCTGCTTTCTACAAGGTATCAGAGATAGATCCATAAAAAACATGAACTCTGCAAACCACAGGTAACTTGCCAGCAGAAATAATAAGATAGAAAACCTGTAAGAATTCAGGATCTTTCAACATGGAAAAGAAGTCAATAACTTCAGAACCTCAAATAATATGAGATGCTTCTGAGAAAGCTTCTGGAAAAATACAGACCCTGAGTGGTTCCGGTTAAAGCTGAGTCAGAAAGGCACTTTCCTGCTATGACTCTCAGTACAGACTCAGGCAGGGTCCTTTTTCACCCCAGTGTCATTGATTTGGGATTATTTCTACAGTTTAAGGTTCCTGTGTATTTTTGTTCAGGGTCTGGCTATGCTGACGTAATGTAACTCTCCTAGGACAAGCTTGAGGTGTCACAGTCATGGGGAGCCTTACCAGATTGGGTTCACTGGATATGGAAGTGCTCAATGTAATTCATATTGGCTTAGACTTAGGATCTAGACTCGACTACAGTTATGACCAATTTTCTCCAAATATAACTACTCTGTACGCAGTATTCTCAGGAAAATATGGTATGTCATTTACTTCTGATCATGTAAAACTGGTACCTCTCTTAAAAAGCTGCTAGCTTTCCGTGTACCTAAACGCCAGTCAATATTTTTGTTAATGCTAGAGAGAAAAACCTGAGGCAAAATCATCACTGGGATAATCTTGTAAAATTTTATTGTGACAGAGAAAGAGCTGAGACCTTTAAAGTCTTGTTTCCAATCCTATGGCATGAACCAAAATAAATGAAATTCTTATCAATATAGAATTGTGCCTGCTGTACTTACATAGCTGAAATTTATATTTAAAAAGACATATTCTAGCAATGTTGGTCTAAAAATTAATTTCACACTTTCACACCTGTCAATTAATTCCGGTGAATAGGCAATCAGGCTGAAAATTTCATCAAAATAATTGGTCTGTCTTAATGTGTGTTTGAAAATTATATTTACTCAAAACTGAACATAAATGGCTTAAACATCCTATGAGTCAAATAAACACTATTTTTAAAATTCTCTTCTCGCCCTAAAATATGTTGGTGCCTACATATAAAAACACAGCTCCTAACCGGTTTGGTTCAGTGGATAGTGTTGGCCTGCGTGCTGAAAGGTTCCAGGTTTGATTCCAGTCAAGGGCATGTATCTTGGTTGCAGGCACATCCCCAATGGGGGGCGTGCAGGAGGCAGCTGATCAATGTTTCTTTCTAACTCTATCCCTTTCCCTTCCTCTGGGTAAAAAAAGCAATAAAATATATACTTAAAAAAAAACAGTCTATTTAAGGACAGAAAATATATCTTTAATAAATACTTTGCAAAATGCTGATTAACATAAATCAGGGAAATAATAAAAAAGTGTTCTGATCAGAGGCTAATCTCTGGTAGCTGATACACTATTTTGAAATTCAATGACCAATTGAAACTCTATTTTCTGCAGACTTTGGACCATTTTCCATCATGTGTGCCTACATGTTTGTTAGGGCTTTGCGGGGCAGGAGAAGCAGGAAGTTTGGGGGAATGTAGATAGGTTTAAGGATATATTTTAGGATTGGGGTCCATGGAAAAACACAGGGCTACAGATTGGGAGAAGGTACATTTCCATAACACAAGGAAGCCAGGTGCAGGGACATCTCCATAAGACAAGGGAGCAGCCACAGTTACATTTACATAAGAAGAGGGGGCAGCAACAGGCATATTTCCCTAAGACAAGGATACTGGAAGTAGCCAAGAAAGATCTATATTTACAAAATAAAGAGAAGCAAGTCCTTCATTCAGATGGAAAAGAAGAAATCCCAGAGGGATGGAAGGACTGTGAGGGAGGAGGATTTCAAGAATCACTATAGTAACCAATTCCAAGGGGAATATTGACCAAGCAGAGGGATATCAGGATACAGGGTCTGCAGCCTTTATAAGCCATGGGGACAGGAACTCATGGGGACCTTCTCTCCATCCCTACTTGGGAGTCCATTCTGTGGGACTCTCCCTTTTCCCCACGTTGTAGTCTATGCCTGTTCTTCAATAAATCTCCACCTTTGCGATACCACTTTCTGCCCGTGGATTCATGCTTCGATTCCAGTGGACAAAGAATCCAGGTTCCAGTCCAAACATTGGGTATCCCAGGGAGGGGCACGCTGGAACAGTCAATAAAGCGAGTGTACATTTGCTAAGAGATTGTTCTCTGCAGGACGATTTTTGAATGACAACGTTAACTTCATGAAAACCAGCCCCTGTGTTACCTCAGAGACACACTGGGTGGACTCGGCCTGACTTGTCTGAGGCTTTCTTTCCTTTTCCCAAATTCTCCCTTTTTCCAAAGGAGAGCCTCAGGGAGAACAGGTCTTCGCTTATGCATCACAAGCCAGGGCTCAGCATGGAGCTTTGTCAATCAAGGATGTCTGCGGGTTCCCCAGGTGCTGTGACATAACCGGGCCTTTTCTCAGAAGAGCCCACGCAGGCCTGCGATGTTGGAAAACGATTGCATTGGGGACTCTCTGAGGTGTCACGTGATGAGGTCTAAGACCGCGCTCCCCTTTTGGAATAGGAGGGGGAGCCCAAGGCAAGAGGGTTGCTTTGCCAGGCAAGACAACCCAGGGGATTGGAGACCTGAAACCTTTGACAGGAGTGTATGTTACATGTAAATAAACAATTAATATACATTAATTGTATTCATCATTCACAAAGCAAAAACTGTTTGAGAAGAGGGGTGGTATATTTGAAAAAAAAATAAAGTGTGTTTTCACGAGTCCAGTCATAAGAAGCAACTATGTGATGTGATACTTGGATGGTTAATTTTGTGCCAACTTGACTGGGCTACAGGGTGCCCAGACACTTGTTTAAACATTGATTGGGTTTGTCCGTGAGGGCATTTCCGGGTAAGATTCACACCTGAATCGACAGACTGCCTAGAGCAGATTGCCCTCCACAGCATGGGTGGGCCACACCCAAACAGCTGGAATAAAAGGCTGAGTAAGAAGAAAGTATTTCTCTTCCTCTGGCTGTCTTTGAGTTGGGACATGGATCTTCTGCGTAATCACATGAGCCAATTCCTTACAGTCATATTCTCTCTCTCTCTCTCTCTCTCTCTCTCTCTCTCTCTCATCATATATACTAATGTTTCTGCTTCTCGGTACAACCCAGACTAATACAGACACTAATGGAAAATATTTCAGAATTAAATATTAATGACATATACCCTACAGGGAAGAAGGTTGATGAGTGTATAATGTAAGAAAAAATCACTCTTTAAAACAAATCATCCAAAAGCTTATTCTAGAGGGAAACTTTAGTTAAAGTGAGAGGACTCTCAAGCAAAATAAAAATGTATTCAGAATTTATCTTTCCACTGACATGGTAGAGGTACACGCGCTCCTGTACACAAGCAAGCAGACAAGCTAGAAAGCGTGGGTACGTTTTGACAGGATCATACGGGAGTGCATTGGGAAGAAAATCCACCTCTTTTGTCATCAGAGCAGTCAGACAGCAGAGAAACCGAATGAACAGAATGTAATGTTTGACTAATGAATTTGGGGCTTTCTTCCCCAGAACTCACGCTGGAAATCCTAAGAATATCTTCATGTAAAAATTCCTTTTGAAGAAACCAATTCTCCACATTTGTGGCTGGATACTTCTTAAAATTAACTTTATATTTCAGAGAAGTTTTACTACTTTCATGTAAGAACAGAATGGGAAGTACAGAGACTTTCTCATACCCATTGATTCCTCACGGTCAACAACCCACACGGAGCGGTACATTTGTTACAATGGATGAACCCCTCCATCAACACTTCATTAACACCCAAAGCCCACTGTTCACAATGGAGTTCTCTCAGTGTTTTATAGTCCATGGGTTTTCATAAATGGTTAATTATATATATGCATCATTACAGTACTTACAGGATTGTCTCACTGCTGTGTGCTGCCCATGTATCCTTCCCTCCTCCTACCCTCTGGCAATCGCTGATCTTTTCATTATCTCCATGGTTTTGCTTTTTATAGATGTCACATAGTCTGAGTTGATTTATGTCATGGCTACACTCTTTATACCCTAATTTTCATATGGAAATGTTACAGAAAACCAGAGAAGAACCAAACAACACTCAGAGAGATGGCGAGGCATTTATTATGTGCGGATCCAGAGGAAAATGTCTCTCAAATTCTGGACCTCAACATGGAGGAACTTTCCCTATTTATAAGCTTTTACCTTCTTTGTCTCCCGAATATGGGGTGTTTCTGGCCCCCTTTGCAAGTTCTTAAAGAGCCCCTACGTGCTGGGGCCTTGAGACCTCAACCAAAGGCTTGGCTTGGTGCCAGCACTGATACCTTCGTCCAGGGAAGGTTTAATGGCCTCTCTGAAATGGGAGTAGTCTTATTTTTCTTATTATTTAAGCAAGCAAGCATTGACAGAAGCCAAAATAGCAGGGTTAAAATTTCAAACAGCAGTTTTTATATAAGATGGATGCTTCAGAAACACCATAATCCAGTTGTCTACAGAGACAATAGAAAATGAATCCAGTCTTACTTGGCATATAGAGAACCATAGTTTGATTTTAAAATGATAGTTTATAAAAATTAATTTCAACTTCAAAATATTTTAGAGTGTTATTTCAACATCTCTTTCAGATTCATTTTTGGCCAATGCAAGTTTATCTATGTTGGAACTGATGATAAATGTTTCTTGCATTGACAGTATTTCACATCTGTATTAAGTGGTTGTCTGTGAGTTTATGTTAGCTTCATTTATATAAGTACTTCCTGAAATTTAGTAATGTATTTAAATATTTTATAACATTTTCATATGGTTCAACAGACTATCTCTGAAATTTATTTTTTATTTATTTGAATTTTTGATGTTTTAATAGATTTTCAATTGAAGAATAGTATTTATCTACTTAATTGCTGATTTTATGTGCTTCATAAATCTTTAAGTTTTAGATGCATTTTTATTTAGCAATGAAACAAATCTATACATGTTAAAAAGAGTATTCTATATTCTAAAAAGGCCTCTAATTTCACTTTTTTTTCCCATTGAGAAGTCCCAATAAATATTTCAAAATCATACTCAAATGGCATATTACCAACTCATTACCTTGATCTAAATTCCAGACATGCTGGGGCCATTTCAGTTCTGTGTGACAGAAGGAGAATGGGATGAAAAGAAGATTATAACCTCAACCCATTTCTGCTTAACTCTCAGATAAGAATTTCACCAACATGTATGCTTATGAGAACACAATACTATCCCAGCGCCCTCATTCCTAGAACTCCGGAAGAGATTGGTACATGTGAGGGGCCCCCATTTCAACATGGGGGGAAGCATAAGGAGCCTGACAGAGAGAAGAAAGGCTGGTGTGGTCACACAGGAAACTAAGATTTGATGAGATAAATCTGGAGTTAATTGGGAACAAGACCAGGCAGGACTTTGTAGACCACATCTTTATTTTAAGAACATTGGAAATCGATTGATTTTGTAAAAGCCACAGGGAGACCCAGTCAGATGTATGTGCCGAAGAAAAAGCTCATGGTCATTACTTGTTTGAAAGGGTGACACAGTGATAACATCCCGACAAAAGACCCAAGATGACAATAATGTGGGCAGGATAATGGGTTGAGAAAATCTAGATAATTGGTGTAGCTCTCTAAGATGTTTAGGTAAAATTAATAGGGTTTGCAGGTGGAGAACATAATGGGAAAGGGTGAAGAGAAGTTTTAAAATATCAATGGTGGAAAATCAATTCCATTTGAAGGTAAAGAAGATGTGGGTAGGTGATTAAATGAGGAAATATAAAAATATCGATGCTAGCTTTCTAGAATACCCTAGTGGATTGTGGCTCTTTAACAGAGGCCAGAACTCTGGAAGGTATTGGAAAGAAATACATACCCTTGGTTCTGGATACATAAAAATTGAGGTACATTTGGACAGAAAAGATGTCAATCCACACTTTACCACAATAAAGTGTCTCATCATGGTTTTCAATGTCAGGATCCAAAACCTTTATTAATCTACATTTAAATAATATACATGTATTAATACAATTCCCCCCAAGTATTGAATTCCATTTTCTGAGTTCTGACATTAACAATCCTAAGTTTTTCAGAGAACACAGTGTCTTCTCATGTCTCTTAACTCTTTTCACGTCTATTTATAATTTTTAATTATTTTAGCACCTGACATTTGCGAGCACCTGGTGAAATCAGTCTCTACCTTATTGTTCAGATAAAATATGAGTAATCTTTAGACACCAATAATTAGTTTCTTAAAGTTCTCAAAGTCATTAAAATGTTTTTAATTTCTAAAATTATGTGTAGGTCTGACAAGGTTGAAAACAAGTAGCGATCGATCATCATTTAGGTCATTTAGACGTCTTCCCTTATTTTTGTCTTGCTCCTTTAAAAGGAATGGTACAGAATGACATTGAGAATAAAGAGGTCTTCTACTATCATAGTTTGTCAACAACTGTTTCTGAATTATTCATAAGTTGCTGATGTTTCAGCCGAAACAGTGTTGAGTCAGTGGGTCTACCTTAGACACCGCACTCCCACACTGAAGTCCATACATGGAGGCTCATTGATTTCTTCTGATTCCAAGTAACCCAGCATCCTCTGGGCTCCCAACACTGCTTTACAGCTGCAGCAATGCACACCTGACCTTACCTTCCCCACATTGTTTTCTAATTGAATTGATTGGGTTGGCACTGGTTAGTAAAATGATGTAGGTTTCAGGTGTGCATTCTACATACATTGTGTGTTACATGGTGTTCACCACGCCACGTCAAGTCTCCTTCCATCACCATCCATCCCTCTATCCCCTGTTTGTCCCCTTCTACCTGCCCCAGTGTTCTCTTAGCTCAGTGTTGCCTGCAACTTGGGGTGATTTGTATTGCAATCGTGGATCCTGTTACTGTGGACGTGCCCATCCACAGAGGGGAGTGGTGTGTGAGCCTCAGGGAATTGTGACGTGTAAGAGCACCCCCCCACCAGAGTGAGGAATGTCTTGGCACCTGCTGGGGGCGTGTGCTGGGCAGGAGGAGGAGCATGGTGGTGGGAGGGAGAGGGCTGGCACAGGAGGGACCAAGAAGGCCAAGGGCGACTGCACTGGCAGGAAGGTCTGCGCTGAGGTCTCCCTCTACTAGAGCCCTGCCCACTCCGTCCCTCTGACAACACCTCCCACAGGTTGGTCAGCAGGTAGTCATTGCTCTCAAACCCCAGGCATTCGGGGCCTGTACAACCACAACAGTTTCATTCTTATTCAATGACAGATGGGCTGTCAGGGAACTTGGAGAGCAGCACATACATACACCATACACATGTAACTGTGATAGATGGCCAATGGTATGCTAACATGTCGTAGGAGGAAAAAAGTCCATACATTTTTTAAACCTCAGATGGAACCGTACGTAGGAGATTGGCTTCTGTCCAGGGGCTGCCACTCCATCCTGTATCACCATGATCATTAGAGCTAATTTCATCCTCTCTCACTCCCCGAACTCTCTGATTCTGTCCAAGCACATTCATGAGCAAATCTGGCTGGGGAGATGGTGTATCTCACTTCACTGCCCAGTGAATCAATACATTCGTGAAATCAATGAAACAGTAAGAGGCGAATGACTGCAGAGCATTGCAGAACTGAGCCCAGAGTTACATGAGTGGTCAGCTCAGCACAGATACTTGCTAGCTATTGGGTCCATAGATTTTATCTGGTCCGGGTCCTTGATTTTTCGGCCGGCTCTTCTTTCAAGGCATGTCTTCCTTCCCCCGACACAGCCCTGACAGGGCTCAGAAGCAAACATGGATAGAAAACTTGAGCTAAAGATAGGAGTCTTACTTTTAACTCACTCCTGGAAGATGGCTTATGTTCCTTAGTTTTAATGAAGATGCTAATCAGGCTCCTATTCCAGCAGAAATGCATAAAAAAGAGGAATAAATCGAGATAGAAACATATAGATAGGTGAATTGATGAAGGAATGTGGATCTATCTGAGACATTCTGCTCAATGCTTCCATTTATTCTTTTATGTGGCAATAACCCTAGAAGAAAGAGTGTATTTTCTTAGCATTTTTGAAAATTGAATTAAGCCAATGACCATCGCCACACCACTACCCATGGGACTGGTTTTAAATCCGGAGGCTGCCGGCTTGCCCCTGGGCCTCAGAGCGCTCTGTTTGGGCCTCGTGGAGATGAGTGGCGTGTGGAAGGTGGGTGGATAATGCCCCGAGAATAAGAGAACGTGAAAAATCCCTATCGTGGTCATGGGTCAATGACTCAAATCAGAATGTGAAAATGTAATCCCGGGCTTGGATTTATGTCAAAATAAATTCCTCCTCCGCAGCTCAGCCTCGGTAATGTTAGCCTCGCAGGCTCCTCTGAACTCAGGAGCTAGAAGTCCCACCTGGTTGGAATGCTAATGAGAAAGCAAACCAAGAATGCCTCACGAGTGTCCAGGAGAAAGTTTAATCCTCTGATTAAAGTCAAATAATTGAGCCTGCTTGGTTTTAAACTCCAGGAAAGAGAAAACAAAGATTACATCATATATATATATATATATTATATCATATATATAGAGAGATACACACACACACACACACACACACACACACATACTAGAGGCCCAGTGCATGAAATTCATGCACATTAAGAGGAAATATTTTAATATTTCTATTTGCCCTCTCTCTCTAATACAACTGGCGGAGAAGTGGGTACGGCTATCTTGTGTTACAGAAACCCCCACCTCCTCTGTGGGAGCCATCCTACTTTGTGATGGTGTGATGGTCCATTTGCATATTCCCTTTTTATTAGCTAGGATAGCCTGGGATATTCCCCTATCAAATAAGAAATTCTACTTTATTAACCAGGACCCAGCTAAAGTGCTGGGGGAAAGCTCTCTTTTCCTCAAGAGCAGCCCAAAGGCCAGAGAGATCCTTTGACTCACATATGGGTCTTGCTTTAGATGAGGCTACACGGTTGGTAAGCACTTCCCCAGAAACAGACTTTTTTTTAAAATATATTTTATTGATTTCTTACAGAGAGGAAAAGAGAGGGATAGAGAGTTAGAAACATCAATGAGAGAGAGAGACATCGATCAGCTGCCTCCTGCATGCCCCCCACGGGAGATGTGCCTGCAAGCAAGGTACATGCCCTTGACCGGAATAGAACCTGGGACCTTTCAGTCCACAGGCCGACTCTCTATCCACTGAGCCACACCGGTTTCGGCCAGCCTTCTTTTTACCGCCCCATCTGCTCCTCGGTGCTCACGTGGCCCCAGGCACCAGGTGGGGAGCCCTCTGTGATGCAGGAAGGGCAGCGTTGGCAGGTGGCATCGGGGCAAACACACAGCTGAGAGGGGGAAGGGAGCAGCTCTGTCCATCCACGCATCCGCACGTGCCCACTTGGCCGCACAGCCACACTAGCCTGGAGATGTGGGCCACACCGTCATCCCACGGATGGACGTGTGCGCAGCCAGAACCCGGGCCAGGGCACAGCTCTATCCCCAAGTGGGGGGTGAGGAGGGTGGGGAACTGGAGCTACCTCGGAGGCTCAGTGGGACCGTCCACGAATAACCCTGCCCCTGGCTGGGGAGGCATCTCGGCTCCAGCTCCCTCCGGCGCGGTCCCTGCAGCTCTCCTGGGAGAGGAGGCCACTTCCCTGCCTGCCGACACCCAGACTTGGTGCTGGAGCATCGTGGTCGCTCCCTACTCCCCTCAATCATCTTGTGTGAACCCACGGTAGCCTCGATACCAACAGGGAAGACTGCTGGCCATTGTGGGTCAATTCTGCTAGGATTTTGTTTCGTTTTAGTATTTAGAGAAGAGCAAACTAAACTGAGTTCCAATGGCGTGGACTGATCAACGCTGGCATTTAATCATGGGCTTTTTCTGATCAACTGCCTTGAAGGCATAGGTGATAGTTATGGAGCAAATGCAGAAGCAAAGCAAGGCAAAGCCAACAAGCCAACAAGATCGAGCTTGTTTTTATTTAATTTTCCTGTAAGATTTTCTTTGTTTAGTTCATTGCATAATACCCACACTGCCCCACTGGAGGCGACAGTGAAAATATTCCACAGACAACATTTAAGCTTTTTTTTTTTTATCATCTTAAAGTCTTCTGGGAACAAAATTGCATCATGGATATAATCATTTCACATATGCTTTCAAGAGGGTAGGCAGTTGACTATTGCATCCTCACTTTCCATTTGCTTTTAAAAGCATTTAGAACTCTGCCTGCCTATAAATTCTGATTACATTATAAAACACAGAGCCTACATTTATTATTCCTTTGATAGCGTAAGCTGAAAAGGAAATATTACATTTAGAGCTATTTTTAAAAATTAGGAATGACAGAAGTTACTTTCTTTACATAAAGCGCTATTTCTTTTGGATTAATAACAGTTCTGTAATTTTCTTTTTACATACTTCTTAGCTTCCACACTTTTGAATCTGCTCAAAGGATTTTAGCATCAAAAGATACTTTCAAATCTAAAATTCTGGGAAAAGTACCTATTTTTTCAGTAAATGCAATTTGAATATATCCAGAATCCTTCTCAAAAATACAAATCAAAAGTTATACTGGCACACTGTACTAAAATGTAAAACCAGAATAAAAACACCCTGTTTTGTTGTTTCCACTGTTGTGTGTATGTTTGCATGTGGCTCTGTGTGTGTGTGCATGTGTGTGTGTGCAATGAAATCTGTTAGGTTTCACACCTAAGCCCCCCAAAAGGCAGACGTATAGAAGCAGACGTTCTCAGATTCTTCCACATTTACCAATGAGGCCTCCGTCACCTGAAAGAGCCGCACAAAGGGTCTGCCCAATGCTTCTCCAGGCCCTCGCTCAGCATCAGCTGGAATACACAGCCACGAGGTGGAAGAGGTTGCAAGGATCTGTTGGGGGAGGTCAGTGGAGGGTCTGAGTGAAGGCGATTTCACTCCAAGATTATTGAGGTTTTTGTGCTTCTCATACCATCAGCACTTGATGGGGGAAGGATGGAGAAAGATAAGGAGAGGATGTGTGTGTAGGAGAAGTGGCATGTCCACCTTTTCCTGAGAAAATGGTGCCTGTTAGTGTATAATGTGACAATTTTATTCTATATAATAAAAGGCTAATACGCAAATTGACCGAAGGGCAGAACCACCCGTCGCTATGACACACGCTGACCTCCAGGGGGTAGCAGCTCAAGGCAGGAACTGCCCCCTGGTAGTCAGTGCACTCCCACAAGGGGAACACCGCTCAGCCAGAAGCCCCGAGTCGGACACAGCCATGGTCCTCTGCCTCCGCAGCAGTTGGGCACCCCCTGAGGGCTTCTGGACGGCGAGAGGGCACAGGCCTGGCTGAGGGACCATCTCCTCCCCTTCCCCCCAACAAGAGCATGAATTCTGTGCACATGGCCTCTAGGATCCTAAGAAACATTCCAATTGATAATATATTATATCAACATTTCTTATTCTATAAACATATACATACACATTGTGGTTTAGAGTACTCCTTATTCTCTCTTCTATTTGACGTGCAATCACCTAGCTTGGGCTCTTGGAAGGTTTTGGTGAACCTCTGGAAAGGAAGCCAGAAAGGCTGTCAGTGAGGGATTTGAAATCCAGACGTTATCGCCCTGTTGGCTTGCTTCTCAGATGTCTGTGGAACCTGACCAGTGGCCCCTGTTTGGGGAAGGGATAACAGTTAGACACGACGACGAAGCGTTGGCACCAGCTTCTGGACAAAGCGTGATCCCACCCGGGGCCGGTGCTTGGCACATCTCGTGGGGGGTGCCAGCTTGGCGGCCATCCCCGTGAGTGTCCTGAGAGGCTGTTAAACACGGAGCCAGAGGCTCCTTTCTGGCTGAGCCATGTGTCCGCACCGACTGTTGGGGCAGTTTGCCCTGGCTGGGTGTGTCGGGATGGACTGACCAGGTGACATGGTTCCTCTGAGGTCCTGACCCCTTAAAAAAAGGAGGCCTGTGCCCTGGGACATGTGCTGAGTCACCTACCAGCTGCAGGGAGGGCATCCAGAGGCTGTGGCGGCTGTCGGGGGGCTGTAGGGGACTGTTGGGGGCTGTTGGGGGCTGTTGGGCTGTCTGTCCCAGCTGTGGTGGCTGTCTGTTGGGGGCTGTCTGTAGGGGGCTGTAGGAGGCTGTCTGTCGGGGACTGTCAGGGCTGACTGAGAGCAGGAGGTGTTCTCAGAGGCTGGGAGCCACCAAACCAAACCTAGACAGCGCTGCTCCTGGCAGTGTGCTTGTGAAGGGCCATCTCTGGCATTTCTGGTACAGCCAAAAACACACGTATATAGTTTTAAGTTTTTCCTTTTATATACCAGGGAGCTATAACCATTTATTTAAAAAGTAGAAAGGTTGCCGAGACCGGTTTGGCTCAATGCTTGCGGACTGAAAGGTCCCAGGTTTGATTCCAGTCCGGGGCATGTACCTTGCTTGCAGGCACGTCTCCAGTGTGGGGTGTGCAGGAGGCGGCCGATCGATGTCTCTCTCTCATCGATGTTTCTGACTTTCTATCCCTCTCCCTTCCTCTCTGTGAGAAATCAATAAAATATATTTTTTAAAAAAGTAGAAAGGCATTGAACTATCTAAAATTATATCCAATGTTTTAGATTTAGCCTCAGCCAATAAATGATGTGCATCTATCAGTGAAGCGTTTTTTGTTTTTGTTTTTGTTTTTTTACCAATTTTCTTTCTGAAATGAATCTTTACTGTTGAAAGAGTACACATGTCCCCCTTGTACCCCCTTGACCCGGCTGTCCATGTGCACGTGCTGTAATATGTGTAGACAAATCATTTTCATGGAGGGTTCCTCAGTCTTTTACTTTGGGAACCCCAAAGAATGGCGCATGATTTAAGAGTTATGTGCTTTGGGGTGAGATATAGGCTATGTCAGGCCATTAACATTTTTTAAAAATAGTGGTTTAAACATAGTTTAATGAATAGGTAGGCCAGCGGGTATTTTTGGGGGGCAATAAAACTGTCCTGTGGGATGCCACGGTGATGGATCCCTGTCACCAGACATTTGTCAAAACCTGTGAAGGCGCATCACCCAGAGGGAACCCGACGTCAGGTATGAACTTGGGGTGAGAATGACGGGTGGATGAGGTTCATTGATGGTGACACAGGTGCCGTCGGTGCAGGAAATGAGCTGAGGAGATTGTGGCTTGTTGGGTCAGGGGACACAGGCATGCTCTCTGTCGTGTTCACTCCACTTTGCTGTGAACCTAGAACCGCTCCAAGAAATGAAGTTTAATAAAAAAAAAACACCTGTATTTCCCCATGCAAAGTTTGGAAGTTTACAGCAATCGGCCAAGTATATAAAATGCGCGAATAACTCAAGCACAGGCCGGTATGATAGCGGCAAAGAAGGCCCAGCGGTCCCTCTGTCCCTGTGGATAGACGCTCTTCTGCAAAAGAACTTAGCAATGTCTCTCCTCAAGAAATGGAATCCAGGTCCTCAGCCTGGGACTCTGGTCACTTGACTGCTTTTGACTCATGGAATGCAGCCAGGTGATACTGTGGGTGCTGAGCCTCAGCCCCAAAGGGCTTTGCTCCCCACCTGGGCCAAGCAGAGCCTCTTGCTTCCCCAGTTCCCTCCGGAGGGGGCGCGGAGAGGGTTGGGGGGAAGCAATTCTACCTGAGTCCCATCGCCTGCATAGACATCTAAACCTAAACATGGCCCAGCAAGGGAAAGGGTCCAGCAGGCCTGCTTTTGTATTTTTTAAAAATATATTTTATTGATTTTTTACAGAGAGGAAAGGAGAGCTAGAAACATAGATGAGAGAGAATCACTGATCAGCTGCCTCCTGCATGCCCTCTACTGGGGATATGACCACAACCAGGGTCCATGCCCTTGACCGGAATTGAACCTGAGACCCTTGAGTCTGCGGACCTATGCTCTATCCACTGAGCCAAACCGGTTAGGGCCTGCTTTTGTATTCGAAATGTGATTTACTCTGTCCAGAACCCAAACCATTCAGTGCCTCAGTTTCTCTGTTAGCAGTGGGCATCATGAGATACACCTGCTTCTTCCCCAGGCCCCAGCCTGGAAGCCAAGGAAATGGCACCTGCCAGTCTTCACCTTCAGCAATATGGTGCTTACCCACCTGCCCCCGCCCCGGTGTAGACACCTATCTTGTAGCTCCGAGAAGAGGCGCTCCTCCCCCAGGTCCCGGGCTCAGGTGTCCTGAAACTACATGGGGCCTGTCCTCCCATCTGCTCTGAGCCCCCTGCCCATCAAACGGGAGAGACGGAATAGCCACCTGTTTGATGTGGTTCCTGTATTTATTTCATTAACGTGGGCACTGCCGTTACCTGGTTAGCTGTAGGCAATATCCCAGCATCAGAGAGGAGACAGGGCCTGTGTGTGGTCCCCAGGATGGGGACGTTGGCTTGCTTGCCATTGGAGGAGGGACCATGGCTGCAGGAGGGGGAGGACTGATCTTGTCACGCCATGGGCAGAGCCTCCCAGCACATGTGAGAAACACGGGAGCCAGAGTGGGATGCTTGGGTGTTCGAGCCTCTCAGCTTTTGTGGGGTGGGCACTGGGGGAATGGCAGACTGTTGTGGCTGGAAAATCATTTTGGTGATGATGATGATGCATCACACGTCACACTCCGCACCACCTTGATGGATGGAGGGTGGCTGAAGTCACACAAAACATCAACATCTCGGGGCTTTGCAAGGAATTTCCTGTGGGAGACCCTTTCCATGTCCCGAGTGGCTCAGGGTTCCCGTTCAGGGTTCAGGTTCTGGAGGAGGCCGCAAGCAAATGAAGAGAGAGACTAGAAAAGCATTCATTTGGCGATATTGAGGGGCCAGGCAGGAACCTTCCTCTAGTGGAAAGACTACCGCCTTCCTTTGGCCTTGCCATCCCTTTTATTCAGACTGTGGATATACCCATGACCTTTAGGCAGGAAATTCCAAGAACAGAAATTTACATGAGACAAATAGGTAGAGGCTGCTTCAGCTAACAATGTTTCAACTAAACGGGGAGTGATTAGCTCTAACCTTTCAGAGCAGTTAAGGTGGACCAGCCTTCTGGTCTCCTGTCCACATCTTTCGATTAGTGAGACAATGTTTGGTTTCCAGCAATTTCCCTTCCACAGTTGCTTCTCTACCGGATGCATTTGATGCTATAATCCCCACTCAGCACTGCTTCCATCCTGTCCCGCACACTGAGAGCAGCTGAGTTTAAGATATTTTTAATTTCTCTCGAGACTTGTCCTTTGATCCGCTGGTTCTTTAGAAGCGTGCTGATCAATCTCCCAGTCTTTTGAGGTTTTTCTAGCCTCTTTCTGTTATTTTTCTGGTTTAATTTTATAATTTTCTGAAAACAAATGGATGATTTCTATTATTTTAAACTTGTTAAGAGGTAAATTGGAGAGTAAAATTAGATGCTTTTAAAAATGTCAGTGGGGCAATAATTGTAAACCAGCCCGTTTCTCAGCTCATAAAATATATATGGTCTGGCAACAGGAAAATCAACAAATACATGATTATGGTTACCGCAAGCTCAATTTCATGGTCTTCTTCTGAACAGGTCATGTGCCCAAGGTCAGACATTAATGACTAGCCATCAGGTGTGGTCAACAGACTTGAAAAACCGTGTGCTTTAAATACACCCACACACACATCGCCAAGTTTTATCTATTTTGTCGCCGAATAACATACCGCAGGCCTACTGTCTAATCATTTGCCATTTATGGTGAGAAATGTTCGCTTTCCCGTTTTTAATGGCTATCCCTAATTGGAAACTCTAATGGCATTGTTTCCCTCTCCCCCGTTCCCCAGCTCCCTACACCTGCTCGATTTAAAGTTATAGGCCGGTGTGCGGCGCTGCCCTCCTCCTCACTCTGTAACGTTCGCACTCACCTGGAGGAGCGTGGCAAGCAGAGCACCGGCTGTCAAGATTTAGTGACTTAATCTGGTTCCCGCCAAGCACCACTCACAGCTAAACACTCAGGCAGGCTCTGGCTGAGGTCTCATTGCCGGAGCTAAATATACACTGATTACGAGAGAGGCAGCTTTGGGACCTGCTACTGAATTGCATCATTATTTCCACACAGACATTTGTGCAGGAGAAAGGATCGCAATTTAACAAATAAAAGGCTCAAAAAGGAAAGATAAATGAGAGAATGTATTAGCGAGAAGCTCTAGTGAAGGACTGCAAATCGATAGGCGTGAGGGGAGGATAAAAAATGCGTCAGACGTGTTGTCAGGTCACCGAAGACGAGCATCACGTGCCCTGGCTTTGGCACACAGGCTAGAATATTCCACCCTGCGAAGAGACCTCACCTCCCATCCTGAACACCGTGCCAGAGTAAGCCAGTTGCTGCCAGCCGGTGCTGGTCAACAGCTGTCCCGACCCGCGGGTTAAGTCAAGGAGGACCCTAGAGGGGGAGTGGGGATGAAAGGGACAAGAGACACAAGGAATGGAGACAAGACAAAGTTCTGATCAAGTCTCATTTATTCAGGAAGAGTTTGGGGTAGTTATAGGGAGAAGGAGGAATGAGGAAGTTAGCGAAAATTCCTAGCCCTTAAGGCGAAACACCTGGCCTAGCCCTTAAGGCGAAACACCTGGCTTACGGGAAAGAGATAGGGTTTGGGGTAATAGAAACCCAGCCCGAGGTTAGTGCTAACGTGGCTGGAGCTTACTACAAAATGGCTGTCAAGCACAACAAGTTTTCCACAGACAGCAAGACATGGTTCCTGAAAGGCAGGCGCCACGTTTGACTGCTTTCCTAGGGAGGTGAGATGAAGTGGCTGATAGTTCCATTCTTTCCTGGCTGACATGAACAATCTCATTCTTCTTCCATTGAGTCCTGACGGCTCATTAAAGGGACAGAGAAAGTTGGGGGTCTAATTAGAAGACTGTCAAAATTCAATGGGAATGCGGGGGGGGGGGGGAGGTGCAGAAAGAGATCAATCAAAAGACTTGTATGCATGCATATAGGCATAACCATGGATCCAGACACTGGGGAGGTGGGTGAGGGCATGTGCTTGGGGTTGGGAGTGGACAGGGGGAGGTAAATGGGGAGAAAGCGAGACATATGTAATACTATATGTGATACTTTAAACAGTAAAACAATGGAAATGGCTTTAAACTATGCCACAGGAGATAGATTGAAGTACACGGTGAGAATATGAGAGTCAGTAGAAGTGGAAGGTTGATAAGGGCAATATTTGGGAACAAGTGGGGGGAAATGACATTCTATCTTCTCCTGGCGTCTTGGATAACTCATCCAGGGCACACTGGGGAAGGAATAGAAATAGATTTGGGCTCCATGTACACTTTTCTCCATTAGAATTGCCCCCTAGGCTATTGAGCTCTGTGTTCCCCAGGCACTCCGGCATGTCTGCTGACCAACCAAGGAGGCATGATGATGAGCACTGGAATATCCAATGGCTACTGAGACCACATAGCCACCAGGTTCATCAAGAAAGTCTTCCTCGCCGAAACCGATTTGGCTCAATGGATAGAGCATCAGCCTGCGGACTGAAGGTTTCCAGGTTTGATTCCGGTCAAGGGCATATACCTCGGTTGAGGGCACATCTCCAGTAGGACGTGTGCTGGAGGCAGTTGATTGATGTTTCTCTCTCATCGATGTTTCCAGCTCTCTGTCCCTCTCCCTTCCTCTCTGAAAAAAATCAATAAAATATATTTAAAAAAGAAAGTCTTCCTCACCTCCTTTCAAACATAAACAGCATTGAGCAGCCATTCTTACTAATGTTGGCAGAGATGTCATCATCACTTACATGTTCTTCTAGTGGGTTTTCAAGTGGCTTCTTTGTCTGTCCTTGCACTCATCAGATTTACCTTTAACACAGTGGCCAGAGGGGTCTTAAGCCTGTAGCCTGTTGTGACTCTGGGCTGCTCAGGTCACTGCGAAGGTGGACCCTCTCACACAGGAATGTCCCCCCTGTCCATCCTGTGACTCTCCAGGGACACCCTGACCTGCCTCATCCTCTGTTTTTTGGGTTTGTCTCCTAACACTACTCCTTGACCTTGCTGTTCCTTAAAGCCATTATGCAGTTGTCTCTCTTGTGAGAACACTCATCCCCTCAGGAGGGCCCCACCTTTGTGACCTACTTCCTTCCAAAGGCCCCGCCACTGGCTATTATTCCATTGGGGTTAGGATGTCATCAGACGCAGTTTGTGGGCACACAGACAAGTCATTCCATTTCTTGCCCGGCCCCCCAAATGCATGCCCTCATGTGTAAAATGTGTTCATTCCGCCCCAGGATCTAGTTCCCTCCAAGGTCTTCAACGAATAGCCTTCTCCTGGGCTTAGAGTCCCAGCAGGCTGACTTGGGGACAGCAGCACAGACTCGCAGACATGGATCCCCTCCTCCTCCACGACTGTGCAGGAGAGTGAACATGGGGAGGTTCTAAGTGTTTCTGCATCACTCCGTCTCCTCCTTATTCCACGAGACGAGAGCATAATAGACGCGGACTCTCTGGTGATGGCACCCAAGACGCTGATTAGGCTCTTTTATTACAATAATGATTTCCAACGCCGGCTGTCCATTAAAATCCCCCGGGGTGCATTTAAAACATTCCGCTTCAGAAACACAATTTCAAACCCATTAATGATGGTTTTTGCCGGATGGAACTTGTTCACATACTTTTTGCAAAGCTTCACGAGACATTATCAAGGGCTAGGATGGTTGGGGAGACCTCAACACCCGAGGAACAAAGGCTTCCCATCAGAAGTGACAGCCACAGGCGATGGCTGATTTGTTTTTGCTTATTTTATCAGCTTTCTGGAGGTCCAATCGATAAATAAAATGTGAAGAGATTTACAATGCACAGCGTGATGATGTGTGAGAGCTAGACATGGTATAAATAGTCCTCATGTTGAGTTCATTAACAAATCCATCACCTCACTTATTTACCTCTTACTTGTAGAACGTTTAAGTTCTAATATTGTAGGGCATTTTTAATATACAATCCAGTGTTATCAGCTACAGCTATCATCTGATATGTGAGATTCTCAGGCCTTATTTACAGAATAACTTACAAGATGACACCTTTCCCTCGCCTCTCCTTATCTCCCCCACCCCCAGCCCCTGGCCACCACAGCTTGACTTTGTTTTCATCGGTTTGTCTTTGTTGTTTGCTTTTTATTTTCATATATCTGGTACCATGCAGTATCTGTCTTTGTCTGCATGTTACACACACACACACACACACACACACACACACACACACACAAGCTTTTTCCAGGGAGATACTGATGACTTGCAACAGACTGGAGGGAGAACATGGGAGAATTACCAGCTGTCTTCCCTGGTCTTTGGAAGATCACAGGCACTTCTAGAATTCTGCTTAAGTTAGAAGCCTGTCACCCGGCAGCAGCTTCTAAAGTCTGCGGTGGACCCATTGGATGTGGGTGTTCTATGCCCATTGGATGTGGGTGTTTCTTGTCCATTGGATGTGGGTGTTCTATGCCCATTGGATGTGGGTGTTTCCTGTCCATTGGATGTGGGTGTTTCTTGCCCATTTGATGTGGGTGTTTCCTGTCCATTGGATGTGGGTGTTCCCTGCCCATTGGATGTGGGTGTTCCCTGCCCATTGGATGTGGGTGTTCCCTGTCCATTGGATGTGGGTGTTCCCTGCCCATTGGATGTGGGTGTTTCCTGCCCATTAGATGCGGGTGTTTCTTACCCATTGGATGTGGGTGTTTCCTCACTCCCCCAATGTATAGAAGTTGCTCTGCTGGTTTCTGGGTCTCTTTCATAGAGAAATATTCCCGGTGTCCTTTTGGTGTGACTGTGGAAGAGGGAGCTCAGAACTCTTCTATGTCACCATCTTCGTTGATTCTAGACAATTTTTATTTTTATAAACCAACTGTTTGAACATCCCAAGATTTAATTCTCATTTATCATGTGGCAATGATGGAGAGTAGACATAGGCTTTTAGAGTTTGTGTAATGAAAAATATGTATATTATGCCTACAAAAGCTGAGGTGCTTACAAGCTATCTTTTTATATATTCACACATAATTCACGAAACATTTATTGCACTTTCCTTATGTTTGCATTTTAGGAGATAAAGTGACTCTGTGTTAAATCTCATACTTTATGGATGTGTCTGTGCTTGCAACCAGAGGTAGAAAGCAAATGAGTGAACAGAATTACAATACAGCAAACAAACTAGGTTTTCTCTTTATGTGCCTTCTCCTGGGGAGAGAGGTCAGATTGTTAAGCGCCCTCTATTCTCACTTGTGCTTTATACAATTCCATTTTTTTCATACTGGACACCTATTCTTACATTTTTTTAAATGTGTGTTTTCCTTTGTACCTCATACATTTTTTTTTTGGTTATTTTTGGGGCTTTGTTTTTCATCTAAAAATGCAAAACTATCCCATCAGTTTAGAATCCCAATTACTTGAGAAGTATCCTATGTAAGAATGTGCAGAAATTGACTTAGAATTCAGCGTAGAAGAATTTCATATTGGACAAGAAAAAACCAGTGATATGTTGATTTAAAATTTATGATAGAAGGATAGAAAGATGAGGCCCTTCTTTTGTACTAGGAAACAGAAGTTGACATTGTAATCTTCCAGTTTGAATAGCACGACTCATTTTCCTCAAGCAGAGCATAATTGTTTACCACACCGCTTGAGCTTACGATCACAGATGCATATCACTCACTAAAACAAGAGAGTTTCAAACTTGGCACTTAGGAATCCATTCCTCACATCTCCCTTGAGCACTTCCTGTGTGCTGCCCCTGCGTGGACTTTGAGAAACTGCAACAGGAAAGAAGACAGATGTGCTCAGTCCCTATCCTCCGGAGCTTCTGTGGCACTGGAGGAGAAGATGGACAAGACAGTGAGCAAATGCATACAACCTTTCCAAGCTAGGAACCCAAAAGAAAGCTAAAATAGATGTAGGAGGAACAACCGGACTGAAGGACATCTTCTAGCACATTGACCGACCACCACTTCTCATTTCCCAGGATTTATGTACTTGACAGTCCAAGTTTTAAACCTAAGTACAACCTACATGTGTCAAGGTTTACTTTCTAGTGAGCCCTGTCGCATCTATGAGTGAAGACTATGCCACTCCTGTATCCTGAGGACACTCTCCTAATCCTTTTAACAGTGTTGTTGTGTTAATGCCATTTCAGGGTTGCATTGTACCAGTTAGAAGTCCAAAGACAGCAGGTCCTTATACAAACTCCACATTACTGCAGGGGACAATTTCACCAAAAGCCTCCCTCTCTGCCCTCCAGCGTCGGTGGGCAGCATCCTCGGCCCCCTGCCTGCCCCGGTGTCTCTAAGACAATGCTATGTGGCTGGGGTCCGTGGTTCTGTCTGCGGCAACATCCGCTCGGAGTGGTTCCCCTGTGAGTCCGAGGTGGGGAGGTGAGGGTCTGGCAGCAGCAATAAAAACAATGTCATCTGCATGATGGATGTCCTCGAAGGCTCCTTTCTCCCCGGAACGTGGCCACTGGGGCCCACGGGGACTCTGCTTCACATTTCCTCGCCCCGCCACTGGCTGCACAGCCAGCCCTCGTGTGGACGCCGCTTGTTATAAGGCAGCAGGGACGCTGTAGGCTCCTCCCTGGGCCACTAGCTGACCTGCGTGGAACCCACTCAGCCGCGTCCCCTCCTATTTCTCTGGCTAGAACCGGTCCCGTTCCCAGCAGAACATAAGGGGGTCGGGAAGGGCCATCGGAGCAGAAGAGGAGCCAGTCGCGGTTCACTGACCGACATCATTCATTACCAGCACAGGAAGGGAACAGAGGATCACGCTCCCCGAGTGAGGAATCACAGAAAAGCGTGATGGACATTCAATACTCAGTGCTGTCCCTGACAGGAAACGAGGTTTCCAGTGTGGCGAGAAGGGTCATTATTACTCAGCTCAAGTATTAAAACAAAAACGAATATGTTTGCAATCGACTTAATAAATTCCATGCAGCACGGAAACCGGAGGAATTCTCTAAAAGACCAAAAAGAACATGTTCTCCCCCTAGCCATGCTTTGAGGCAGACACACACTGAAAAAACGCTGATAACGGAGAATCAGTCTTCCATCTACAACAACGAAAGAAATATCCAGCCTCATAGTTCTTTAATCTGAATTAATAACCTCTCTCTAAAAATCTGCCTTTTGTAGGTGCCAAGCATTAGTGGCGATAACTGGTTTGATGTAGAAAAATCAGTACCACCAAATACACAGCGTTTTCAAGTTCATGTTTCTTCTAGAAACACAGATCTGCATCTAAGCCGTGCACTTATTCACAGGGAAGGTGTCATCTATCTACAGAGACATAAATTGTACCCAAAGTGACACAGGACCTCGGGTAGCCTGTTCATGGTACAGCCCCAGGTCCCAGTGTGACCTCGTTCCTGAGCTGATATCCCCCTTTCCTTCACCCGCTGTGTTTGGTTGGGTCTCAGCACCCAGGCAGCACCCAGGTTTAAGCTGCCAGAGCTGCTTGGGAGAAATCTCTGGGAAGGACAAAGGGGAAAGGAAGCAATGTTCCCTCCCTCGCTGGCATTTGACACCAGGAAGGGCGCTGCAGGAGGGGATTCAAAGGCAGAGTCCACACGGGTCTGGGCACGGGTTGGTTCTGCCAGGCCAATGACTCTCAAGCCAACGCTAACCATCAGCTGAGTCTCACTCCGTGGGGACAGGTCTGCACCGTCCCTGCACCCATCTCTCATCAGTCCTCAGCTCGGAGCGGCCTGGGGGCCCCGTGTCCCCCCCTGGTGGGTGGATAGGGCAGGGCGGCACTGAGCTGACATCCAAATACACACCTCAGAGAAGCCATCCCTGTGGCTGCAAAGACCATGCCATCTTCTTCTTTATTGATGAGTTTAGTTACAGAACTTACAGTTCGCCCAGGAGCACAGGGGGGGGGGGGGGGGTGTGGGGGGGGAGAGTGGTAGGCGTACCTTGGAGCCTAGATCTGGTCACCTCATACCTTTTGACATATGACCTTGAATTCATCCCTCTATTTGCATTTCATGTGCTGCTTCAGGGTCAGGTAATTTCCTTGGCTGCCTGGACTATGTCTTGCCCAGTGAACTTCATCTACACTGACTCTCTCAACAAACAAGCAGAGGCACCCGTTACAGACGCCACAGCCTGCCTCCACTCCACTCCTCAGGTGTGCGTCTTCCGTCCCTCTCATTCTTCTGCCACTTCTGCCTTTTCCTTACAGGTCTCGGGTTTCTGGTTTACCCATAATCTCCTCTCTGGCATAGAGCAATGGCATTTCAGTCACCCTCAGTGCTGGCAGGTTCCCCCTCAGACCCATCCTGGGCACTGACCTTGGTGTGACCTATCTGAAATACAGGCCACGTCACCCTCCTATCCTTCCTCAGTCACCCCATTTCTTCCAGTGAGTAAATAAGACATTACAGCCCCCGTCATCTATCATTCAGTTTCCTTCACGTTTTTATTTGCCCAGCTGTTGTCAGTTTTATCTCTCCATTCACTCATCGACCCTACATTCTACCCCAGATCAGACTCCCAACCCTTCAAAAGTGAGGGAGGGGGCCGTGGGGAGTCAACCATAGATAAGTGAGCAAGGCTGGGCCACATACAATAGTGAGCGTGTGAAGACTCTATCTCCATTTATAGGTTTCAAGTTCAACCCTGACAAAGTCTTGTTACCTTGACCTCATCTATGAGCCAAAGGCGTCCTAGAGCTGTGGCTCCTTCTGAGAAGGCAAGCTGGCATGCGCGGTGATGCCCCAAGCCCACAGCAAAGAAACCAGAGAAACTCAGAGAGAAAACACATTCTAGAAACCAGGGAGCATGTTTGAGAGCCGAGCAGCGTTTTTGATCTTGGGAATGAAAAAAGGGAAGCAAAAGACAGCTGGATGCTGAGCCGAGAGATTAGGCGGGAGGGACGCTGAATAAAATTTGCTGCCGTCTCTCCCTGGTGTCACAAGGAGCACATGTTTGTCTGATCCTCCTTTGTGGACGTCGGTGGCAATAGCTAAACCCTGGGGTGCTTGCGTCCTCTGAGAAGCATCGGAGCTTCTGAGAGGCGCGTGAGGATGGACAAAGTGCTGATAAAAATAGCTGTCACTCGACCTGAGCCTTTGCACCTACTCTTGCTCTCCTGGCTGGTCTATAACAAAAACAGGTTGATTTATCCCGTGATGTCTCAGCCTAGGAATCTGAGGCAAATGCAAAGGGGACCATTTAGCCAAAGGAATTGCCTGCCCCATTAGTAGCCAAGCGAGCTACACATCTTTCCTTACATCGACTGATTTAAAATAAGCTCGGCAGGGTGGTGAACACACAAGACAATATTCAGGTGACATCTTTTGGAAATGTACATCTCAAACATATATAATGTCATTAACCAATGTAACCCCATTAAATTCAATTAAAAAATATATATATATATAAACAAGCTATGTGCTGGTTATTGGCACTAGCCCCAAACACATGGTCAGACAACGGGGTGATAACCACTGAAAAATATCCATCACACTCAGATTTATTTCAACATTATAATGATGCCTGAACATTGTAAGGTCGATTGATGTAATCGACCATGTTAAAGAATTTTTTTTCAAATCATATGATTTCAAACTTAATAGAATGTTAGAGTTATCAAGGAATAGGTATTAGCATAAAAATAGGGAATGAAATCAATGGAAAGAAGATGCAGTCCTAACACATTTGCACACATATTTGTAAAACTGATTGTCCATAAAGCCACAAAAACAACTCAGTGGAGAAATAGCGACCCATTCAGCAAATGGTCCAGAGGAGCTAGAAGTATTTCCAGTGGGCACCAGGAAACATTTTCGGATGATGGATAAATCCATTATTCTGGCTGTGGTGATTGTTTCATGGATGTATATCCAGGTCAAAATTTATGAACTTAAACACTTTACATATGTACAGTTCTTTGTGTGTTCATCACACGACAATAAATAAATCCTTTAAAAGTCTCCTTATTTTCATATTATAATAACTTAGGCAAAACATTCAACTTAGCAATCACTAATAATTTCAGTTTTAAGTAAAGTCACATTATTGTATATTAAAACAATACAATATTGTACAAAACAATCTACAGGACAAACCATTACAATCATTCACTAACTCTAACAACACAGGTCTAGTATTCTCAGGTGTCAATAGATGGTGTCGATATTCAAATAATGAGACATCCATTCTCTTAGAAAAGGCTTGTCCGATGACTACAGCTCAGCAAAGCATGATGGGACGTGCATGGTGCATCCTGACTTACTAGAATACTAAATAAGAGAACATGGCGAGCGTAACTGTCTTGGAAATTAAAAGGTCCTTAACATTTTTTTGTGAGAAAAGAGAATTGATATCTTTAAAAAAGAGATGGCACAAATAAGGAAAAGGTATTCCCATTGTCTTGTGGAATGGCTTCCATTTTAATTAAGTTAGCATTCACCTGCTTTTGTCTTTTGCTGCAACAACTACAGACACATACATACACCCAGGCTTCACGTTTAAGACTGGCTCCGCATGATTCCTTGCATTTTTAGTATTTCTAAATGCCAGAGCAATTCTTTCTCATATCCTACTTTTTACCTCATCCCCGAAAATCGGGTTATGTCAGCGGTTTTGTGGAGGTCCACGCATCTCCTCTGTAGGTCAAATTCAATGAATTAAAGGATCATTTGATCTCTTCTCAAAGTAAATGCATGACGAGGGTACACCTCTTTCGGCACGTGGCCTCCTAAGATGCTTCTTTAATGAATACATTGAAGGTCAGGACTCAGTGACAAGCGGGAACGGGGCAGAGGAAGAATCAAGTTTATTACTTTTTATATCTGCCAGGCTGTGATTCCGAGTTGGAATTGCAGATGAATACATTCTCATTCTCGCCACGTGGTTTGCCTCAGACATTAGCTACAAAAGGAGCTTTCTCCGTTCTGAGATGGATGATTGATCTCTAAAAGGCCCCGTGTATCAGGATCATTATAATCCTGGAATCATAAAGCCTGAAAATGCATGTTTGCTCCACTAGTGATTAGCCATGACGGAGAAGTTCTTTAAATCTCTCTGAATCGCGGTTTCCGTATTTTAACAGGAGAAGAACACTATCTATTTTGTTTTAGGAGAGTAATCAGACGCTTCTGAGAGCAGTAACTAAACAGCGGTAGCGTGTCCCAAAGTCATGCACACGGTGCTCACAGATATGCGAGCGCCCCTGCCTCTGAGGTTGTGCCTCTGCTCCAGCGTGGGCATAGGATGGAGGCCCGGCTCCCTGGCTACCGAAGAGCACAGCCGACACAGATGGGCCACCCCGGGTGCCCCATCCCTGATGCAGGGATTGGTCCAGAGGTGAGCTTGTGGACTGATGAAGATGAATTACATTAATTAGACCCTCTCCTCAGGTGTCTATCCATGCAACACTGAAATAAGTCTCCCCCCCCTCTCTCTTTGTGAACCTGCATCTGCATTCTCACAACGAGAGAGAGAGAGAGAGAGAGAGAGAGAGAGAGAGAGACAGAGAGAGACAGAGAGAGACAGAGAGAGACAGAGAGAGACTTCATTCTTCAGTTTGTGGAAAGAGAGAATGCACCCGCTCCACATAGAGATTCAGAGCAGTCTGATGTGCGGGGGTGACTTTGGATGCCATGGTCATATTCCTAAGGACCTGAGGGATCCCCCGAAATCTGAAGAATCTAGACTGTCACGTCAGAAGAGCAAACAAGAGACATCACATTCTGAGGAAACCAAGTGCGAAAGGCACTGCCATCTGCAGGAATCTGAGATCCGGAGCCCAACCCGGCAAACACATTGCTAACGTCTCTGTGGCCCCCGGTTACGTGTTCTTTCAATGTCTGGAACCAATGATTGCCATTGCAATGAATTCTACTTTTCACCTACGCTAGTTATATTTACATTTTTGTCCAAAACGGTTTCTTACAACCGTATGCTGTTCCCAATGTTTTCCAAAATACCTTGCATGCAATTAAGTGTCAACGCATTGTGCTAATCATTTCTTGTTTAGCTGACATGATCGATAGTTTAAATTATTTATAATGGTTTCACTCTTCCACAAAAGCAGAATGAACTCCTACCCAAACTGTGGTTTGGCTGTTGAGGTGGAGGATTCCATACACACGTGGAAAGGTTGCAGAGGATGGACTGGATGATCAATCAGGAAGAGGAGCCTGGTTGGGGTTCTGTCTTGGTTGGGAGGTGGGGTGAGAGTGAGGGGTTTTGTATGTATTCAGAGTGTGGGGCATGTGGGTTGGCTATCCCGCTGGTGTCAGTGGAAAGAGCATTCTGACTTTGTACAGAGCTGCTCCTCCAGTGTAGGCGGAAAGGGGAGCGGGCAGGGGTCAGGCTGAGTGTGGTCAGCAGCCATGCAACCAAGGGAGACTAAAGTCCTAACCGGTTTGGCTCAGTGGATAGAGTGTCGGCCTGTGGACTGAGGGGATCCCATGTTTGATTCTGATCAAGGGCATGTACCTTGGTTGTGGACACATCCCCAGTGGGAGGTGTGCAGGAGGCAGCTGATCCATGTTCCTTCCTCTCTCATTGATGTTTCTAACTCTCTATCTCTCTCCCTTCCTCTCTGTAAAAAAATCAATAAAATATATTTTTTAAAAAAAAAGGTAGAGTAAGACTTTCTGTGAAGTAAGTCCCTCCCCTCAGCAGTGACATCCTCTGCAGGCGGTGTCTACTTCATGTCAGATCACAGGTGGCTCGTGATTTGTCAAGAACAGTGGCTGATCCCCAAAGGAGGACGTCGGAGCCATAAGCACAGTGCCTGTCCACTGGGTCATCAATCAAATAGGCTGGAAAGTATTGAGCTAATAGTCTCCATTTAGAACTCTTGCAAAGAAACATGGGTATTTAAAGCAAATTGAATGTGTTCAGTTTCTCCCCATGTGTATTTATGAGCACCGGAGCAGGGATTCAGCGGGCTGGTAAAGTCCGAAAAACCATTAGCTTAGACACTAATTGCTATGTGAGGAGACTTGCCAGCTGTAAATCTGGAAATATAGCCCCCTCCGTCTTAATACATGACTTTCAGGGCCTACTCAGATTTCATGCTTCTGTATACTTTTAAAATTTATCATACATGAACAAGTACATTAAATGTAATAATTGAAATATGAGGAGCATATTACTGGAACACAGAAGGATGTACAGGTATGGCTGTAGGCCCTGGGAAGGACATCTCAGAGAGATGACATTTCATTGGCTATTAAAGAAAAAGTGAAAGTTTCCTCTTGGGCATAGTGACTGTGTTGGAGTGCTGCCGATAGCAGAGAACACCCAATCAGTACAGTATGGTGGTTTTGTTTGAGTGGAGCTAATGGTGTTTGTGGGGAAAAGATTATAGATATTAAAATGTCTGGATAAAGCAAAGAGATAAAATATGGGTGAATGTCACAAGAATTTTTCAAATCAAGAAAAATGCATAAAAATGCAAAGCTTCAAAATATAGACACAAAAATAAAATTAAATCAAGGATGACTGAGAAGCATGCAGTGAAGTGGACTGTTGGAAATCCAATAAGACTATTAAACAACATACAAATTCATTAAAGGCCTACAATTATTAGATATAATTTACTTAAATTACTTCTCATTTTTGTGACTTTTTTTTCCCCCTTAGTGCCAGGCAACCTGTAGCAGAAGAGAAAAGAATGGAAAGACTCATATGGAAAGAGGTGGAGGATTCTAGGTCTTATTCACAGAACATACCGATCCCAGAAGTCATTGAAATTATTAGACATGCATTGCATTTCAGAGAAGGCAGAGGAACTCAGTGGCATAGGCTACTTGGGCATGGGACTTGCAAGTGACCTACGTATCAGGCTCCTAAGGTAGGTCATGAATATGATGAGGGGGGCATCAAGCAGAAAGGAAATACCCTGAAATGTGAAAGGCTGTTTTCTGAGAGAGGATGTGGACTGTAAAATAATAGTAGTAGAGAATCTCTTGGTGCTAAGGACATTGGGGTGCAGAGAGGAGTCTATACAGAACATATCAAAATTAAATATTTCTCTACGTATTCACCTGATAACCATTGAATCCTAGGCATTTTTTGTTGTTGAAATAACCATAGGTAAGAAATTGATCTTGAAATATAGGATCATCCAATCAAATTTATCTTATATAATAAAATTCTAATATGCTAAGTGTCTGGTCGTCCAGTCATCCGTCCAACCAATCAAAGCATAATATGCTAATGATATGTTAAGGCCGCTCAACCACTCTCTATAATGTGCACTGACACTCCGACTGATTGGGACTGAGTGAGATGGTCCCTCCCCAGCTGGCCAACCTCCTGCCTCCCTCCCCAGCCCCAGTCATGCACTGTTGGGGTTCCTCAGCCTGGCCTGTGCCCTCTCACAATCCGGGACTCCTTGGGGAGGTGAGAGAGCTGGTTTTGGCCCAATCCAACAGGCCAGGCCAAGGGACCCCAGAGGTGCATGAATTCATGCACTAGGCCTCTAGTTTTACAATATAAGCTAAAAAGGCATTTGATATGAAAGCTCCCTCATCCTCACCACAACTCCACAGGATAGCTGTTATTACCTGAATTTTAGAGATGAAGAAACAAAGATAGGAGGAGCTCCACTGAATGCCCAAAGACCAGCAACCGATGGTGCATCAAACACTGTAGGAGTCAAACCTTGTTCTGCTTAGACACAGATTATTTTATGATGGCTTTCCCAGCAAGAACATCTGGCTAAGTGGAAACTAAAGATGCATTAGGTAGAGGTAAGATTAGAATAAAAAATAAGTATCCGAGCAGAAAAATCTCAAGTACACACAATATGGGAAATGACAAGTAATGTATTTCCTGAGACTCTCCCAGAACTGTAGGAAATTGAATGAATAAGTAAGTAAGTAAGTAAGTAAGTAAGTAAATAAATAAATAAAGGAGGTCAAAGAAGATATAATTGAAAGCAGCACTTTAATAAATGTTCTAAGGGATCATGTAAAATAACACATTGTAGAATGAGATTTCCTAATACTTGGCACACGAAGGGATGCACACTTGTTAGGTGTTTGTTTTCATCAATCTTAAAGGTTGACCCTAAGATGCCTCTTATGGGTCACATGATTGATAGGCACTAGGGATGAAATGGTGAAATGATGAGGTGTGGAGTATGAGCATTAAGTTTCTTCCTAAGGGAATATCACTGATTAAATTTATAAACCTAACTCCCCAAAATGCACATAGATAATTCATAGACTCCAAAGTTTGCAAAGAATTGCTCATGTCAGCATAAAAATGTGGGTGAAAGCGGAGTCTTCTGGTGACGGATGCTCTAACAATCAGAGTGTATGGCCAATATGCTCTTTGTTGTTATTTTTAGTATGTGGGATTTTCAAAGGCCAGAATGTGGGTTCAAGATTTTCAGATCTTAGAGAGGTCATGTTTTCTGCCAAAGAAAACAGGGAGGGAAGAAGGTTTGCTTGACAGAGTGGATACATTTGATGACGAGTAACTTCTGTGCTAATAGCTACGAATTCATTTCTACTCCTGTATATAACATTTTATTCAACTGGCAGATGACTTGGTTTTATGTGATTTCCATCCTGAAGAAATTTAATTAAGGGTACCGAAAATTTGTAACAAATGAGCAAAGGAGCTAGATGCATGCTTCTATATCTGTGTATTAATCTTTTATCGTTCTCTAAACGGTTGGAAAACCAATAAACTTTGTTAGAATTTCTTCTTTTCATTTTCTCCTTTGTCAGCTTTTCAATCCTTTTTTTTTTTGCTTCAAAATTGTTCCAGTTAAACGATAGAATTCCTGTAATCTGGAAAAAAAAATTATAGACCTCACTGAAAATAATACTGTGTTATTGAACTTCCTAAAATAAAAGTAGCTGAGAGGGGACCACTGTGTACACATAGCTTCATTTCCTTTGTCGGCATATGATATAATCGATTTCTTTTCAATTTTAGGGCCATTCTCTGAGCGGACGCCTTCTGTCTCTGCCCAGAACTTGTCATGAAATAAATAATGGCCACATAAAGAGCCAATTCATTATACATTCCTCTGTCCCCGTGCCGCCGAACCAGTGCTGCCACGGTAACATCACCTCTATTCATGCTTAGAGAGACCGCGGCCCACCAGTGATTCTTTGAAGAAGCGAAGGTTAAATAAAGAAAAAAGGAGGATTTTGTGGCGAACATTTCTTTTCCTTCCTCTCCAGATAATGTGTTCTCATATTTATTTTAAGCCCTGGAAACATGTTTAAAAGTAAATCTTGATTTCTGTCATGTTTTTTTTTTAAAGTCCTATTGATTTGCTTCTAACTCTCTATCCCTCTTCCTTCCTCTCTGTAACAAATCAATAAAATGTATTAAGAAAAAAAAAAAAAAAGAAGCCCTACCCGGTTTGGGTCAGTGGATAGAGCATAGGCCTGCGGACTGAAAGGTCCCAGGTTTGACTCCAATCAAGGGCATGTACCTTGGTTGCAGGCACATCCCCAGTAGGGGGTGTGTAAGAGGCAGCTGATCGATGTTTCTCTCTCATGGATGTTTTTCTAGCTCTCTATCCCTCTCCCTTCCTCTCTGTAAAAAAATCAATAAAATATTTTTTTAAAAGTCCTATTGATTTGCATGCATCTCACTTTGCATTTTTGTAACCTATCAGTGAAAGTTCTACACAAATATAATTACTGCGTCATGGGATAGATTGACGAAATAATGCTATTACACTCTACTAATTAAACATCAGTTTCCAGTCATGTTGCCTGTATATCATATTCCATTCTGGTATTTTCTAAGTCAGATGGGAATTTGGAAAACTTTTATGTCAAATTTCTTTTTTTTTTTTTTAAATGAAGGAAACTGGTGGTCAAAAATGTTGCATCTTTATGGAAATTACACTGACTTATGTTCATGCCCTTACCAGGATCTAAATAATGTAATTCCCCTTTTATAATACTGAGAAATCAGGGAGAAGAATGTAAATGGAAGTAAAAAAAAGTTAAATAAAATAAAAATAAATAATTTTTTTTAAAAAAAACGTCAAACATAAGTTATTATTAAAAATATTTTGAAGAAAGAAAAGTATGTGCAGTGGCGAGCAAACAGGACCGGAGGTGTTAGGACAGAGACCTTGGGAACCCAGAGGTAACTTTCCGGGCACAGAATACATCATTCCTATTCATGCTAAAGGCATCCCTGAAGGGGGTGCAGTTGATGTACCCCTCCCGCCATGATCCAAACGTTCACACCCACATAGAGGAAGCTGTGACCTGCATTGCACAGGTGGTAAGAAAGGTCTGGTGAAAATAAGCTCAATATGTAACGAAAAGAGAGGGAGATCCAACAAATATTCGTATTTGCTGGCCAGGTGGGATACGTGGAAGCTAAGCAGAGCAATCCACCTTGCAAAATGTAGACCGAGGGTGGACACATTTGTCCCTAAGGTTCATTTTTTTGGGTCTCCCACAAATATCACTTTTTCCCAGTCATATTTATAGCCAGTGGCAATCATTTTCTCTTGCCCATGTAAGTCTACTCACATTCTCCACAAAACTCATGTGTTGGTTAACACAGTGTGGGTTTCCTGATTCTCCTGTGTTTGCCCATCCAAAGTACCTCCCTCCTTCTCATCTGTAAGATGCTATGCCCACCCCAGGAGGCTGCGGGCACTATATGACCTCAGATGCTTTGCTAACTACCACCACGTCTCACTGTAATGAAGACTTTTCTTTCATTTGACTTCTATTGTTTTGTTGTTGTTGTTGTTTTTTTTTTTTTTGTGTGTGTGTGTGTGTGTGTTACCTTAGTTGGCTAGAATTATGCATACAGCCTATTAAAAAAAAAGGCACTGATGTGTGATTTAGAAAAGGCATTTGATCAAGCTAAATCAAATTATAGAAAATAAGTATGGTAACATTTCTATAATTTCGTAAGGAGAATTTCATTGGTATCGCAACTGCGAAAATACTCTGCTTGGATATGGTTAATGATAATTAATTGGCATTGAGAAGGCAATACTGAAAATATAAGGTATTTTTAAGTTATAAATTAAAAACATTAAACATTACTGCATCTAATTAATATCCTATTAAACCTATCAAATATTCTATTACACCATCTCATGCCCACATAATTTAATTACTGATATTCTTATGTAATATGTGTTAGAAATTTATCCTAGAATGGAGGCGCCTCGTTCAGTTCAACAAATGGTGATGAAGCATCAGAAAAAAACAAGAACAAAACTCTTCAAATGAATTTTCTAAATATTTAAGAAACAAAATAATCTGCACCATGTGTAAAATGATCTCTATCTTCATTGAACAACCATTTTCATCGTGCACCCTTTTCGCCCCTTCCTCTGGCTCTAAGCCCTTGTAGGACAGATAAGAGAATATGAAAAAAGTTTAAGCATGAGAGTTTGGCATGTTGTTATTCCCTTGACTTTAGACCATTTGATTTGCCCAACTTTTCTCTGTTTATTCTCCTTTTCATGACTTTTCTCTCAACACGAACGAGTTCTGGGTATTGCTGTTGGATTATTTGCGAGGAGAGCCATCTGGTGAGGTGCCATTTATTTTAAATGAAATTCTTAGCCTAGTCTTTTCCACAAGCAGTTGATCACGGGAGATCAGCTGCTCGCAGGATAAATGAAAATCATAGAATCGCTCTATTTGCGGCACCCCCATTTTCTTTCCCGGGATGGTGCCATCCAGGATTGAAGAGTTCATAGTGACTCCTGGAGAGCAAGTTCATTGCTCAGAACCACAGAAACCAAGTCTCATGAGGAATCACAAGCTTCTTCCTTCCAACGACATGCACTGAGCACACTGAGGTGTTTGGATTTACATTTCTAGAAAGTCTTTAAAAATTATGTTTCGCTTCCTTTTGCTCTTGAAAATGACGTGACTGGGTGAGGAAACACCACTGACGCTGCTTTCACTAAAGCTTAGGTTTTAACTAAAATTTAATTTTTAACTGAAGTTTTTATTAAGAAGGATTAAAGGGTTTTAGTTATAAATCAGGTGTCCTGAATTTATTTAACTCCTAATTTGCTTTAAAATAAAAATATAAAACAGATATGAGATTTACCTTAATAAGTAAACAAATCACAAAGGTCAGATCACACTAGCTGCAGTGTCACAAAAGCTGTTCTTTTCCTGTCCTTTTCCTCCCAGCCCCATTGCTCTCCCTGAAGGCATTTTTTAGAGATTTCAACTTTTTGTTGACTATGTTTGTCCGTATTTGTACACAACTCGCATTGTCTTACTTTTTCAGTTCTTAATGTGTCTTATTGTTGTAGAGAAGTTAATGTTTTAACTCCTTTATACTTATACTCATCTCCAACAAAACCACACACACACACACACACACACACACACACACACACACACAGACACACACACACATCTTGAATTCCTGATGGCTTTTCCTTGTGTTCTAGACCCTTTCCATTTTGCTGACCTTATTAGACTTCCTCAAATTTCATCTTATCAAGTCTCGTATCCAGCAGTTTGAATATTTATAGGTACTTAAAAATCTTAGATTTACTTCGATCTCCATACTGTAGAATAAAAGTTACATCTAGATAAATGTCATCTAATGGAATTTTTGTGGTAATTCTCCAACAACTAAGTATTACGTACCAAAAATTTTCCTCATTAATTCACTCCTTAAGTGGAGAAGTGTTAGTATAATTTTAAACACTGAACTGAGTGTTGAGCTTTGAATTTTAAAAAGCGGGGATAGGAGAGTCAGATAGGTGATAGATAGATAATAGGTGATGGGTAGTTGATAGATATAAATATTTCTATTAAAAAGCTAATGTGATTGTTTCAGGTATTTAGTAGGGTCAACCTATTGTCTTCAACACATTGTGTTTTAGGGAAGAAAATTCTATTATCTAGCTCTTTATTATTGTTATCACAAATTTCGCTCACGCCAATAAAATGCCCATGGGAAGTAGCCAATACTCAAGTAGAGATTGATATAGGAGGCCAGAGGATTTTTTTTTCTTTCTAGACACGATTTCAAGTTTAGCTAGAGAGAAGATAAAATAAAATTTAAAATAAATCATATTTATTATTGCTTTTAAAAGTCATTATCATTTATTTTCACTTAAGGGCCCAAGAGAAAAAGGTTATGGTTATTTCAACATAATATTGCTCTCCCGGTGGAACAATATAAACAAAAAAAAGAGGCCCCTTCGTAGAATGAAAAACGACACCCCAAATCAATGAGACATCAAGAAAGCGATCATGCAGAGATGCTGAGGGAGGTGAGGTCAGGGTGCCAGATAAGAACAACATGAGTGGGATGTTCTCATGCCAGAGATGACATAAGTTGCTGAGCAAACGCGTTGAAACCCCTATGGCGAAAATTATGTATGCAGACAAATTCATTGTTTCAATACGTGAGGGACGCATTCCAAAGCTGGATTAATAGAAACAAGTAGAATTGTAATTTGGAAAAAAAAAATAATATATTAGCTTCTCTCCAGTTTGGCCATCATTTTTCTTTCTTGCACATGGCTGCTGGTGAGAGATAATAACGCTATAAAGCCTCGTTTATGGCAGAGAGAGATGCCTGCCTGCCATCAGCCATGGTTTATAGCATGTGTCCACCGACGCTATTGTTGGACTGAATCGCTTTATGTTTCCTGTGGAACATATTTTTAAATTAAATAACAACTGCTGTTAGCATAAAACAACCTCAGAGCGTCGAGCAAATATGTTTGCTGTATCTGAAAGGCCAAGGCCATTGTTCACGAGGGTGCAAACTCTGCGGAAAGGTGTCTCGCCTTGCTTCGTCCTTCAAAGGCAACCCGAGGTTAGAGGTGCCTAGAAAAGATCGAGATGCCTCGAAGAGTTGGGAGATAGCATTCAATCTGAAGTGGATGATAAGGTTCATGGTCCCAGTGTGGGAAGTCTCAAGTGACTTAGGTGACCAATCTTAGAAAATTAAGACAAAAATGTATATGAACATTATTTTTTAAAACCTTGAGTCATGCTGAAACCGGTTTGGCTCAGTGGATAGAGCGTTGGCCTGCGGACTGAGGGGGTCCCAGGTTCGATTCCGGTCAAGGGCATGTATCCTGGTTGCGGGCACATCCCCGGTAGAGGGTGTGCAGGAGGCAGCTGATCGATGTTTCTCTCTCATTGATGTTTCTGACTCTCTATCCCTCTCCCTTTCTCTCTGTAAAAAATCAATAAAATATATTTAAAAAACAACAACAACAACAAAAACAACACACCTTGAGCCAAGTCAGTCAGTTGCTTTGCTTTTTAGGCTTGATGGCACCAATAACCAGCCACGTCACTTTCAAACACTGTTGGTTCTCAAGAGGAGTACTAACAGGATTCGCATGTCAACTATATTTCAATTTTAAGAAGGATGCGTGTTCCCTGGAGCCAGACCTTGTAATCTGTCAGGACCAGCTGCTCTCCGTCTTGGTGATATCCCTGTACATCATGGCAGTTACCGACGTCCATGGTCTGTTTATTTTATTGTCTTCTCCCTCCACTGCCTCCCCCCACCCCCCCGCTTTTACATAAATCCGGGTCCCACCAGGAAACAGATGGCATATCCAAAATGGGCGGTTAGAGATGATCGCGCGATGGCTTACAGAGGTGTGGGCAGGCTGTAGGAAGAACACGGGGGGACCCTTGTCCGCTGGGCTATTGACTGTTCTGGAACATCACCCCCCACCGCCCCCAAGGTCTGTGGGAAAGACAGAGGGAGTGGTCATCAGAATACATACAATGAGAGAGAAGGGGAGAGAGAGGGGGTGATGGAAAGAGAGAAGACATGTAAGAACGAGTAGTACTAACATCCACAACCTTTTTATTTTCCCGAAGCCCAACAGAAGGAAGAAATCAAAGAAGCTTCCTTCCCATCCACAGCCCAGGAGACATTTCATATGCCCTAGGTCTTAAAGGTGTCTCCCATGCAGACTCAACTTGCCATGTGGCAGCTTTCAAAACGGTTCCTTCAGTTTGGTCCAACTACCAACTAGCGACATCCTTTCATGTTTCCCAGTGAAGAGACTTAGGAAGGTAACATCATCTGTCCTTTTAGGACAAGGCACAGCGCCTACAGACCGCCTGCTACGGAATGAAGCACAGGCCAGTTCTGTTGTTGTTCAATAATCTCTACGAAACTTGGCTGCCTTTAGGTGGGGAGGGGCTGTTCCTTGGAGGAATATCCATGAGCGAGGACAGCCACGTGAATCCACGGTTCGGAAATCACACCATTCTCTTCCTCTCTTGGAAACTTTAAAGATCAGTTTGGCGAGTGAAAGAAGAAGTGTATCAAAGAGATGCCTTTGGAACGGAAGGGACAGAATTAAGAGAAGAACTGAAAAGTGGTTGGGAGAGAGGGTGTGACGACACCTCTCACTTTAAGAAGACAGCTTCTGGCTTTCAAAAATAAAAACATAAGGCTTTAGAGGGGAGAACCCATTTTTCAATTATGTTGGCTTTCTATAAAGCCTGAGTTATGTAAGATTTCAATAAAAGTTTGCTACCAAGATGATTGCCTTATTGAATAGCTCGCTATTAATTCCTTTTAATATTGATAATTTGTTTGTGGAAACAATGTAGATTCTACTCAAATGTAAAACAAGGCAAGCCTCAGACCAGCAATAAATTATTCAATTTCGATAAAAAAATGTTCGTTCTGTTAATCAAATTTGCCAAAGTTACTGCATCTGCCCATTTAACAAGTTAGGTTAAAAATAAAATATTTTATAGTCAAAAAATAAAAATAAAAAATAAAAACAGTGTGCTGATTTCCAGTTGGGATAAGTGACAAACATTTGGGAGGTTTTCTCAATGTCCAGCTTCAAACATCCCTGTGCGTTAGGAAATGAGTGACAAGGGGAAGCTGTATTTTTAGCATGTGTTGATGACCTCAAACAAGTATTTTATTTAAATTTTTTAAAAATGGAAGACCTAGTTAAAAAGATGATAAGAAATCCAGATAATCAGGCCTGAGCAGAATGAATCTCAAACCTCCCTCATTCCCTATTTAAACAGGAGATTAGAGGCACAATAAAGCTTAGAAAATCCAACATACCTTTATAACCTCGGGTTATAGGGAAAGCTTTCTTCAACAAGTCCCCAAAGCCATGCAAGAAAAAGGATGTCTATTTAAATGAATGTCTATTTAAAGGATGTCTATTTAAAGCGGAGTCCATTTAAATGAATCCTCTCTCCGCAATACAATTTTATAAAAGTAAAAGAGCGAGCAAGTCAACCACAAGACGGGCAAAGTGTTTGCAACATATAAAAATCAACACAAGGCTCATGATAACAACGCACCCTTGTCTCCTAATATTCCAGAAGAAAAAGTCAGACAATCTAGAAGGAAAAACCGGCCAGAGACTGGACCAGATGATTCACACGGAGAATATTCGAAGGGCCCATAAACACACACGGTCACTCAGCCTCATTAATAAGCAGAGGCTATAAAACTAAGACTTCAAAAAAAGGCAACGAGTTACCCTTCCAGAACTTTCATAATATCTCCCATTAAAGACAAACTCTACTGAGTGCTGGTGATGACCGGAAGCAGAGTGGGGCACTGCTGGTGGCAACACTGATGAGAAAGCTAGTTTATCTTCTCAAGTTAAGACTGTGTTTATCTCACGTTCCAGAAATTTCTCTCCTAATTAGGTGCCCCGTAGAAAGGCTTGCATAGCAAGACACATGTCCGTTGTGGGTGAACCGGGCCACCACATGCCAACCTGGCCAGTTCAGGAGAGGCCTGCAACCTCCAAGACCTGAAGTCACCACGAAGGACGGTCTGAAATGAAAACTTGAACTAGAAGCAGTGATGGTGGGCAGTCGCATCCCAGGCCAGTCTCTTCCCTGACCAAGGACCATCTTTACCTTAGCTGACCCCCTAGGTCTTCCTGCCTCTAAGATAACACGTCTGTGAAATGTCAGAGTCACTTGCGCCTTCCCTTTTCCTGGACCCCTCAGCCCACAGCCAAAAGCTCCAGGGCACCAGGCGGAGACCACAGATCCCCTCCCTGTTACTGAGTGTATTGTTGACCGTTAACTATCCTCATCCGCGGAGGTAAAAGAAGCACGTGTCTATCATTTTACTTCTTATCCGATCCGGGTGGTTTCCCTGCTTTGCTTTCTCCACCTCCTAATCTACCACCAGTGGATTTCATGCGACCCACGTGCAGCTCCTCCTTTGAGGGGAATGTATTAAACAAGGTGAAAACCGCCATTCTCTGGAGCATTGCTCCAATGTGTTGAGATTCTGTTTCTAGGCAATTATTGACGGTTTGGCTCAAATAGACTCAACGATACTTCTTTACAGGTTAGAATATTTTCTACGTTAACCCAGTGAAGTTCAAAGCAACATTGCCCGTATAGCAAAACTAAAATCAGATCAGTCCCCTTCTATAGGAGATTCAATAAGTACATTTTTATAAAAACATATAATTAAAAACTATCTTTTATTCTAAATTGTTAACCAACGCCTTCTTTTCCTTTGCGCATTCATCGCAGCTCTTACTCCCCTTATTGTCAATAGCAATGCATTGTTCTCACTTGGAATGTTTTCCAAGTTTTCCCAAGTTCTGACTTTCTCCTGAAGAACCCACACATCCCTTGTGGATCTTTCCCGAATGGCCATGTGCCCCTCTGTCTTCATGCATCCTGGTGCTTTGCTCTGAACACAAATATAAAGTTATATCCGGATGCCTTTAGCACACACACTTGTTACAATCCTCCGTTCCAGTTTTTCAAATTATTCTTCTACATTGCATTTGTAGGAATGCAGATCATGGCTGTTCCATAGATAAACCATCAAATTGTCCCTGAGGAACTATCGATGGAAGAGCTGAGCCCTGAGAAAGGTCAAAGAACGTTACAGGGTTGAGGTGCCCGCACCTAGCAGAGGGGGAGTTGAAGACTCATTAGTACCATCCCAAAGCTGTGCCTGAAACACAATCCCACGCTGAGCTGACTGTTGCTGCGCTCAAACAATCTGCGTCGCTGCCTATTCAAGATCACCGGGAAGACACTGTAATCTCGTTAGCCACAATCACTCCTATCTCACCCAATCCAATTACTTCCGGAAAGAAATGGAGGCGATAAGGCTCAGACTCCCATTTTTCAGCTCGTGTTTACATCAGGGCTTGCATCCTTGCCTGCTAAACTGACAAGTCACAGCTTGGGAGCATCGCTCTTATCTCTTGCACACTTTATTTACAAGGCGATTTGCATACGATTTGCATAAATATGCATAATTACATTCCTCTGAGGGTCCAGAAATGGATCGCTTTAATCAGGGAGCAGCTCTCAGGATCTCTCTCATAGTGGGACTGTGTAAACTTGTACCCTCTGCGAAATCACTTTGGAAAAGAGAAACACACAGACTTTTGGTAATTTTTAAGAAATGAGCTCACGTAGAACCACCTTCCTGCTGGGACCAGGGATGTTCTGGGAAGACCACTGAGAGGCGCTACTAGAAAAACCTGCTTCCTCCTTTTACCTCTGCAGTGGAAATATCCATGGGGCACAAGCATGGCTACTTGGTCCTCACCCACAGAGCTCCATCCGGGGCCCCAGACATCAGAGGAGAGAGCACGTCTCCACTTCCCTCGGGGCCTACACGCTCCTCTGACTCAGTGATGGGGCACTGCCTGAGCTTCCGGCTCAGCTGTTCCTGCTCATCACGAACATTCCAGAAGTAGGTGGCCCCAGCCTGGACATTGTTGTGTCCCAGCTAACCTGTCCAGCCACAGGAAAGGCGCTGCTCGCCCAGGAAAGGCGCTGCTCGCCTGGCCTTGGGTCCTTGAAACACCAGGTGCCCAGCACTGGGCACAGGAGTCAACCCAGGGGTGGGAGCCGTGGCTGGCGTGAGGCACAGGTGAATGTCTGATCGCTGCTGCTGCTGTTCACTGTTTTCTTCGTTTGCTCGGGATTTTGGCGACCTGTGGGTGTGCAATTTGTAAAAAAATGAATCCAGCTTTCAACTTGAGTGTACATCTCTTTTATGTCAATAAGATATTTTTCAAAAGGATCTGAAAGTTGAAAAAAACAAACAACCATACGTGCGTGTGTGTGTTTAATAGTAGCTTAAAAGAAAAAAGAAAAAAGAAAAAAAAAACAGCAACAACAAAAAACAAGAAGCTCAGGTGGCCCGGCCCAGCTCAGTGGTCGAGCGCCAGCCTTTGAACCAGGAGGTCACAGTTCAGTTCCCGGTCAGAGCACATATCCAGGTTGTGGGTTCGATCCCCAGTGTGGAGTGTGCAGGAGGCAGATGATCCATGACTCTCTCTCATCATTGATGTTTCTTTCTCTCTGAAGTCAATAAAAATATATTTAAAAAGAGAAAGCTCAGGTATATATCAAAATCGTGTTCCTATTATACTCACATCAGACAAAAAGTCTGAAGACAAAGACATCATGATGAAATAAATGCACGGAGAATCTAAAAATGAAATAATACAAATATAACACAACATACAAGCAGCCAGTTGAACTGATAAATTTCCTCTCAAATGGAGCCCTCTCCGCCTGTCTAAATTGGTTGAAAGTTTCAGGTACTCAAACTTTAATTTAAAAAGAATTACTGGGCCCAGTGATAGTGGGGAGCCCAGGAGAAATGATGAGTAAAGGAAGGCGATCGCATTAGTGCTATTTAGAAAACAGGAATAGCCCAAACCGGTTTGGCTCAGTGGACAGAGCATCCGCCTGTGGACTGAAAGGTCCCAGGTTTGATTCCGGTCAAGGGCATGTACCTTGGTTGTGGGCACATGCCCAGTAGGGGAATGCAGGAGGCAGCTATCGATGTCTCTCTCTTTCATCGATATTTCTGGCTCTCTATCTCTCTCCCTTACTCTCTGTGAAAAATCAATTATATATATATATATATATGGAATGAGGAAATGCATGTTAAGTTCAGCATAAATTTTAGAAGCTGAAAAAATTACAGCATACACATCAAAGTAGCTTGTGATAGAAAAAAATGGTATTGATTAATTAATTTTTAAAAGCTAACTAGTCAGAAAAGAAAAATATATATTAAAAAAAGAGCTGTTTGAAAACAGAGATGGAGAAAACAGACAACCCTAGACCAAGGTTGACAGAGACGAAGAATGAGGTCGGGAGGGGGAGGGTAACTACAAGGAAGAAACAGGGAGAAATAGGCCCAATAGGGAGGCGGGTTTTAAACATAAGATATTACAAACTTTTCATCGGAAACATCCATTGTGCACAAGCCTGTCTCCTTGGTCCTCACCCACACAAGTTTGACAGCTCGTCAGCATGGGAGGGAGGGTCCCTCTAAAACATCACACCCCCTGCAGCTGTTCCACTAGGAGCCAGTCCCTGCGAGTCCGCGGGAGGAGAGCCCGGACCGGCATCCCTGAGCTGTGTTCCACCACCGGGCTGACCCGGAGTGTCTGAGACGGTACCAGCTCTTCCAAGAAAACAGACGGCCATCCCACGTCCGAGGCCCCTCTGAGCACCTGCCACACCTCACAAGGCCACGAGGGAACAGGAGGCTGCCAACCACCTGGTGTTCACCTCCGGGACTTGCTGAAGTCACAGATGCCATGGAATCACATGAGCTCCTCCTGCGGCCGGGGCGGTTCTCAGGGCTTAAATCAGCGGTTCTCAACCTGTGGGTTGCGGCCCCTTTTGGGGGTAGAACAACCCTTTCACAGGGGTCGCCTAAGACCCTCGGAAAATGCAGATATTGACATCACGATGCATCACAGGAGCAACATGTCACGGTTGGGGGTCACCACCCCATGAGGAACTGCATGCAAGGGTCGCGGCCTGAGGAAGGATGAGAACCACTGGCTTAGATGAAGTGCCACTTCACTGTCACGGTGGCGGATGGGACAGCAGACCCGCATGTAAAGAGGAGAGGTCTGAGGACCGGGCAGGTGCGTGTCCCCCTCAGACCACAGCGGACAGAACAGGGCCAGGAACCTGGCTGTGGTCACCGAAGTCCCAGGCCTCTGCTCCTTTCTTGCTTTTCTCAGCGATTTACAGCCATAGGGTTGAGCGACGAGTGGACATTCTGATGGAAGGGAGACATTAGCCACGGTTCACCGAAGTAATGGACAGTAAAAATAAAAATCATTCCCTTTTTACCCATGCTCCTGTCTGCTTGCCGATTTCGTTATTTTTTAACCGTGTTGCTCTCTTCTTGGAGGTGGATTGAGTTTCATATTAATAGAGCACATTTTTTTTTCAGCTAAGAGCTGAGGAGAGATTAATATAGAGGAGAGATTAATATAAAGAAAGAGAAGTCAACCATTATCAGAAGGAAATGATTCGCCCACGGAAGCGCCACACTCTGGGGCAGTCCTGTGTGTTCTGAGCACACAGCCACTGCGAGCAGACACTGTGCACATACCATGAGCAGCAAAGTGTAACACACCAAACCCCCATATCAAACTGTATTTTTTAGATGTTGTAAGGCATCTGTCCAGTTGCCTTATGTGTTGTTAAAATCTCATTAGTTCCATGAAGTAACATCGCCTAATTGAGAGAGAGAGAGAGAGGAGGGTTCATGGAAGAAAAGTTGCCATGGTAACCATGCAGATATGTTTGTTGTGTGAACGGTGATTTGCATTGACTTGCTCTTAAAGCGGTAAAAGCCGGGGGTTTGTTTTTAGGGGTACTGGCAGCTGCGTGCTGCTGTCTGATCATTGGCAGGTGACCCCCTGGAAGCGAACAGAAAAGCAGGTGGGCAACATCCAATCCACAGGAGCCCCATCACAACCAGTAAAGCTTGGATCTAGCCGAAACTGGTTTGGCTCTGTGGATAGAGCGTCGGCCTGCGGACTGAAGGGTCCCAGGTTCGATTCTGGTCAAGGGCACCTACCTTAGTTGTGGGCACATCCCCAGTAGGGGGCGTGCAGGAGGCAGCTGATCGATGTTTCTTTCTCATTGATGTTTCTAGCTCTCTATCTCTCTCCCTTCCTCTCTGCAAAAAATCAGTAAAATATATTTAAAAAAAAAAAGCTAGGATCATGTTTCTGAAAAATCGAATTACTTCTGGAAGTTACTGCAATGGCTCAGTCCTTCCTTTTCCACAGTTTTCACCTGACGATGAATATTTCTTCATGTATGTCCGGTGGTTACTACATTGAAGTCTGGTGAGCCTACCACCTGGTTCTGAGAAGTCAAATCAGTGAAAACTAAGATTTTATACATTTTAAAGGAAATGATTTTAATTGACCTCCAAGCACCGTAGCAACACATGGAGATGGAGACCTTTCATTTATGTATTGATGAGTATGAAGAGCAAGCGAATGGGTACCGCAGGTAGCATACGCATATTTCTGACACTCATTCCCAGAACAACTTCGGTTTTGTTTGTTTTTTCATAGATGACTCAAGTTTCACTTTCTGCCATTTCTGAGCAAAATGACCTCAAAGCTTTCCGGGAGTCCTTCTTCTGCTCTGTAGCTGATGTCAGTGATGGGCAGATGACACATCTTTTAATCCTTCCCTGGCTCGGAAAATACCAAGTCTTAGAAGAGTGAAATAGGAAGAGTTATGACTCTAGAAGATGCTCCTATGATATTCTACTAAAAGCAGCCAGTAAAAAAGACCTGGTGCATCTCCCGATAACAGGCTCCCTGTGCCCTTGTCTGAAGGGCATCCTTAGGACTGGCACCGAATCCTACACTCTGAAAGTACCCACAAAATGGATTTATGTTTCCTTAACGTCTCATCATTGACCAGCAGAATACATAAAAACACCCATTAATGATGGATGTGTCCCAAATCTCCTTGGCAGGGAAAAAACATAAAGGACCCAAAATCAGACAGAAAACAGCCATGTTCCGGAAGCAGGCATGCTCAGTAGAGCAAGAAGGGGAAGAGTTGGTTTGAAAATTATTCCCATTAATGCCAGGGAAGGCACCTCAGCCCTGAAAACCTATGGAACAGGTTGTCCATTTGTTTTCTGAATCTCAAATGCAGGGTTTTCTCTCCGTCTTCTAAAACCCAGACTCTAAACATCTGGGGGAGAAGGGAACGTTCATTTGATTACAGTAGTCTTTTTTGCTACTCATAATTGGAGACAAACAGAGCTGTTCTTTCTTCAATAAACAAAACTTTATTGAATGCCATCTAAATGCCAGGTACTATTGACTGTGAAGTTCAAGAGCCTAGTGAAAACACACACACACACACACACACACACACACCACAGATAATTAAGAAGGTGATTATGGAGCTCATTAAAGAAGGGATTAATAAAAAGAAAATCTCCATATAGAGAGAAAAACACACACACATGCACTTTCAATAATGCATAGATAAGAGAATGTGAATTGGAATGTCAAAATGAAAGCATAGCAATCTACTTGAAAATAAGCAAATAAAAGAACACACCAATAGTTGTGGAACCCAGCAAAAACGGCCAGGAAAGGAAGGTGATCTGTGACCTCGAGTGAGAATAGGTCTGCAGAGCCTGGAGTACCGCAGGCACCTAATTAATGACAACTTGCTGATTCCCATTCAAATGAAGGGCACGGAAATATTGAAAACTATGGAAAAACAAGCATGACATTCTTTTTTTAAAAGATATATTTTATTGATTTTTTTATTTTTTACAGAGGGTAAAGGAGAGGGGTAGTTAGAAACATCAATCAGCCACCTCCTGCAAGAGCCCTACTGGGGATGTGCCCTCAACCAAGGTACATGCCCTTGACCGGAATCGAAGCCGAGACCCTTCAGTCCACAGGCAGATGCTCTGTCCACTGAGCCAAACCAGTTTCGGCCAGTCATGTCATTCTTAAGTCATAGCATCACATGGGAGAGAAAACATATGGCTGGGGAAACTAGCACAAAGCGTGGCCCAGATGAAATGGCCTGAGAGACAAAGGGCAAGGAAGCTCCTGGAGCTCAGTGAAGTCTCAGAATGGCTTCTCATTTTCCAAGACTCAATATTTTTTTTAAAATTTATTTTATTGTTTTTTTGCAGAGAGGAAGGGAGAGGGATAGAAAGTCAGAAACATCGATGAGAGAGAAACATCGATCAGCCGCCTCCTGCACGCCCCACTGTGGAGAGGTGCCCGTAAGCAAGTTACATGCCCCCGACCGGAATCGAACCTGGGACCTTTCAGTCCTCAAGCCGACGCTCTATCCACTGAGCCAAACTGGTTTCGGCATGACTCAGTATTTCTGAACCCGGCTTCTCTTCACATATACCTAACAACAAAACAATACAGAGGCCTAGATCCACGTTAACCAGACAAATCTTTAGAGTTGAGATTGACAATGACTAGCAAAATTTAAGAAAACAGACACATTGTACAAGGGTGGGGTGAAGACCTGGGGTGCAGGGTGGGTAGGGGCTAGAAGGGTTGAATGGGAGAAAAAAAAGGGAGCATCTGTAATGTTTTCAACAGTAAAGATGAATTTAAAATAAAAAAATGTGTCCCCTTGATGAGGTCACAATAGACACAATGATATTGCCTGGCAGCATCTTCTTAAAAAGAAGATACTAGAAAGTTCTAGCGAGAAAGAAAACTCAAATCAGTAAAAGGCTCAGGGACGTCTAACAGCAACCTTGGAAGCCGGATGTCCATGGAGCCCTGTCTTCAACAAGTCTAGACAGAAATGACTTCCAGCTGAGACACCCAGTCAAACTCCATCCCGTGTGAGCATAGTGTCAGGGTATTTTCCGATGTGGAAGGTTTCTAAAAATGCCCGCCCTTGTTCCTCGTTCAGAGAGCTCCTGGAGATGTTTCCCCCTAAGTGAGGGAGATGCCAGGAAAGAGGACATCAGGAAGATGGGAGACTCTGCCCGGGAGATAAACAAAGGGGAGGCTGGGAGGATCTGAAGGAAGAGTGTGAAGAGACAGCTGTGCAAGAGGCAGGCCCGGGGGTTGTGGGGTTGGCACGGGACTCAGTCCAGTTCCCGGAAGTTAGACCCAAAGACAGGAAGAGAGTTTTCATCATCATCACACCTTCTGTCCGGGAACAGCCTTCTAAACGCGAGGAAACTATTGGAGGGTCAACTCTGCCCAAACAATGGAGCAAACCAAGAACGGAGCAAACTTGACATACCGGAAATGAGGTGTGCGACTTCTGGTGACAGTAAAGGGCATTGGAAGGTAGAGAGGTTGGAAGGAGACCCAGAAAGTGAAGGAGAAGATGGGTCTCAGTAGTAAGACTCCTAAAGAAAATTCAGCATTCACAGCTTCCTAGAATTTATCAATTTTTTGGAAAGTAACTGACAGGATCATAGAAGATGTTGGGAGATACAGAAATCTGTCCAAGAAACCTAAGCAGATCAGAACAACAACAATAAAAAATAAGCAAGGCATGATTAACTTCAGTACAAATTGGAAAAAAAGAAGTAACTGTGACCCTATTATGGCACGACGGTGATTTTTAATAACAGAAACGCTGAACAGTGCTTTTATCCCGCATGTCAATACAATTAAAGTAGGAGGATGAGGGAGGCCAATAAAAATGTTGGCCATGTAAGAGCACAAATCCCCATCTACCCAGGGTGGCAGGAGACACAATCTAAAATTAATGAATCCAATGAACTCAATTCACTCCTATTAATTAGGATGATGGATACCGAACGACTAAAAAAATAAATAAATGAGGCGGCTGCTCTTGGAGAGCACGAGACGGGGGTGGGTGATGCAGCAGAGAACTCGCTTATAATCCATTTCGCTGGCCATTTAACGTGTTCAGCTCTTGCACATGCATCGCTGTGATAAAGCGGAATTCAATTAAAACATTCCTCATGCAGCTCTTAAGCCTCTTCGGTATAATCAGGCTGGCTTCTCCAGGAAATGACTGTTTCAATAACCATCTGTTTCAGGAATGCCCACTGGCCTTGACCCTGGGCACAGCAGCAGGGCCCTCACCCGAGGGCGGGCACGCACCACACCTGTGCCATCCCACCCTGGAACGCAGATGGAAACCCAGAGGGCCAGGCAGTGTTGAAGACACCTGTAGATCCAGAAATGCCTTCTTTTCTCTGCAAACAGGAGAACGGCTGCCTAGCAACCGCACAGGGAGGAGGGATGAGACCGCACACTTCCAGCTCTGTTGTACCTACGATGAAAGCCAGTCTACACAAGTTCGAACTTACATCCCTGGTGAGTTTGGAATTGTTTTTGCTACCATCAAGTTGAACTCTCTCGTGAATCAAAGGTACAGGAAGACCAGGTTTCAGGAGAAACAAGCACATCAAATTACCTGGAGTGTGCAAACATTATTTTTGCTCCGAATTGGTTTAATCGTTTAGAATTATATGGGCAAGCAAGACCAGGGCCAAACAGTCAGCTGATGGATGCCGTAAAGCACGTGTGATTGGGAAGCGGAAGCGGAGTGAATCCCATTAGGCCTCACTGCATGATCCTTTCCCCCTGAGCGAACGCACCGTACTCCACGGGGACTTAGTCACGCCGTGGTTTCTCTGCCAGAGAAGGCGCATTTCTGCGATCACAGTGAAAGCTGTGTGCGAGCTTTATGGGGAAAGTGGGCAGAGAAAAGGCGTTAAGTGCTTCTGAGATCATTCCTCTCTTTCGACAATTTGTAAAAAGCCTTGGAAACAAGGTGCAAAGCTTCTAGGAGTGTCAGGAGCAAGCCCCTTGTCCGGGCTGAGAGTCCTTCTCAAACAGCAGCACCCATTAACCCTTTACCCACAGGCAGCCACGCTGCTGTTCTCCGGTGTGACTATGAAAGGATTACAAAAGCAAGGATCCCTTTTCTCTCGTTCTCTCTGAGCTTTGGGCATCTGGCAACTAATACACACCCACTAACTCAATGTCTCCAACTCTTTTTCTTGATTTATAAAGTCAAGTACAATTTACATGTCAAACATAGCCTTCCCCTCAAATAAAATAAAATAAAAATAAAAGCTGTACTGGATCACAATGAGTTCCAGGAAAAACCTCCCCAGAACAAAGATGGTGGGTCCTTTGCCAGTCACAGGGTCACACATGGGGAGGCCTGATTCTGAGGCCATAGGCTCTTCCACAGAGAAAGCATTTGTAGGCATGAGGCCCCTGATGAGAAGCAGAGAACACCCAAATTCGTCTCCCAGAAAAAGATTTGAAGCAAAGTCAGAGAAGCTGAGAGGCTCTGCATACTCTCTCACTCTACGTCAGAGAGTCTGCCTGGATCTCCTTGGAACAAACCATCTCAGGCAAGGGACGTGGAGGCTGGCAGGAGGGAACACAGCGATTGCAGCCCAGTGGAGGGGGAGTGGTGAGTCCATTGCGCATCCACACAGGATGTCCTTATGGATGGACCTCTCCCTTTCACAGCGTTCCGTCTGGGAAACGGCGGCACCTGTTACTGGAGTTCCAGAAACTTTGGTTCCTCTTGCGTCTCTCAATGTCTTCGGTTTCAGACATGTGACTGCTGAGTGTACCTGCCCGGGCCTTCATCCTTCAGGGACACTGTGAGCCTGGTGGTCTGGTGGTCTGGGGACCACTGTGAGGAGGCCTGCTGTTACCCGCTGAAAAACAAGCAAAAATACTGGATATGGGGAGCATCTGAACCACTTGAGGGCTTACTAACCCTACATCTTTGCATCAATCTTTTTCTGAAGCAACCCACAGAGCCAGACAGTGATGTGATGTGTGTTTAGGATACTTGTGAATTAAAGTTTTAAAATGCTGACATTATTACAAGTGCCCCTTTTTCTCCTCCATTTGCCACCCTCACCTCCCCCTCTTTTGGCCTTCCCCAAACTAGTGGCCAAGTCCGTGGGGGTAATGTATTCACAGATTCGCTGCCACCATTGCTCTCTCCGAATCCAAAGAGCTCAGACCCGCCACTCCGTCTCTAGCAAATGCCCCGGTCTGAGCAGTCAGTCCTTATTTCATGTTCGAAAAAGGTCCTTCTCCATCATCACCTTCAGCACTCACCTGGTACCCTATTGTGAATGTGAGGTAAGACTTAATAGAATCACATGCCCCGGGAGGTGGCTGCAAACAGTCATTGGTAGTGATACCACGAGCTCCAGAAGGCACGATTCTTTCTCCTGGACCAGAAGGGCAAGTGTGACCCCCGTGTATTTGACCTCCAGCGAGGGCTTCTTACAGCCAATCAGCGCCGTGCCTGGAAAGCTTTGGAGACGCGATCTCCCTTCGGAAAACGAACGAACATGTGCCATGCCAGTCTTGCTCCCTGTAACTTGCCCGGCGGTGCAGAGCTCGGGTGGAAGGAGTCCCCAGGGAGGAGGAAAGCGAAGGCCAGCTGGAACATTTCAGACCCGCTTTTCATTTCCGGGAACTGGATACGTTTGCTCTCCCCTGGCAGCTGTGCCACTCTCGGGCTGCTGCTCGCCACAGGCCCTGCCCTCCTGGGACTCCTTCTGGCTTTCGTTCAGTCGCAACAGGCTCTGCCATATCAGACGGCGGGAGGAGTGAGTGCAATTTAACCAGAACCTTACAATCCCTCCTCCCCCCAAACTCTGCGCCCTCAGTGGGATCCACAACGATACAGCCGTTTGCTCCCGGGACTGCCAGAGTGAACCATCCATCACAACACCTCTCCTGCTGCTCAGAGAGTCCTCAGTTCCGGGGAGATGTGTGACACAGGGAAGAAGCGCGGGTGTTAACGAGGCCCATGCATTAAGTGAGCGCCGGGTAATTATGTCCTATGTGGTGATACAGGCTGAGGTGGCTCGCCCCCTTAAAGCAGTGGTTCTCAAGCTGTTTTCATGCTGTGACCTTTTAATACAGCTCCTCATGTGGTGGTGACCCCCAATCTTAAAATTATTTCCGTGGCTATTTCATCACTGTCATCTTGCTACTGTTAATGAATCATCATGTGAATATCTGTTTTCCGATGATCTTAGGCGACCTTGCTAGCAGTTTTCAACCCACAAGTTGAGAACCGCTGCTGTAGAACCTAAGACCCTCAGAAAACACAGATATTTACATGACAGTTCATAAAAGGTCACAGCATGAAAACAGGTTGAGAACCACTGCTAAATCGAAGGCAGTGGTTTCTTAGGTTGAGGAGATGACGGGAATGAACAGATGACTGTAAGCAAAGGGTCCCGCTGTCGTGGGCTCATGAATTCCGGAGTGGGTGCTCTCACAGGGCCCGGTCTGAGCCTGCGCCTCTTGGGGCCTGGGGGTGTGGGGAGGTCTGCGTGCAGCTGCGAGCTGGGGAGAAGGCAGCGTGTGCACCAGTCTTCCCGGCAGCCTCTGCCAGCACCTGGGTTCCAGTCCCCGCCACGAGGGCACATTCCTCAGCTCGGTCCCCACACCTGCATCTTTTTTGACTGCGAGGGCATTTATCTTTCAGATTGCTCATCGACGCCTTTATCCACGAGCAGGTGACACGCATCAGGCGTGCCCACAGCGGAGGCTCCCGTGGGAAGAGAGAGAAAAGGCATGCAAAGGGGCTCGCTGCCGCTGCGCCCCGGTGATTGCCCATTCATGGCGGGGATGGCATCCTCGGTGCAGGCGGCGGGCGCTCCACAATGTCTGCTGATGCGCACACATCTGGCCCAGGCTCGGGCTCGCCGGGGCCTCGTCCTGATTACAGCCTTGTGTCCGGACAGCAGCCCGCGGGAACGGAGGCCGGGATGGCGATGGGCACACCTGGTCCAAATGGCAACCGCCTCCAGAGCCCGCCTTCAGCTTCAGACAGAGCCCGTCCCGAGGGCAAAGCGTGGGGATGGATGACATTGATGACCGCCCGCACCCGGCGGCTCCTCCCGGGCCGGAGAGGAGAGAACGGCCCGGCAGGTGAACAAGAAAGGAAGTGGTCACCGCTGCGACCTGTCAATCTGAGGGAGCATCCTTTTCCTTACTCCGTGTTCTCCTAATGGTAACGGCGACGGAGGGGGCTGGGACACATCTTCCTCTGGGTGTACCTCGGTGTCCCCCGAACCTGGAAGCCAGCTGGCAGCACAACGGAGGGTCCAGGGTGAGTCCCTGAAGTGGAATGGAAGTGCACGCACCTCTGCACAGCCCCCTCCTCTGGTCTGCACAGGCCCCAGCACCCAATCTCTCCTCCCTCCCCTGGCTCAGGCAGAGAAACCACACAAGTGAAGGGGAGCCCCCTTCATCAGGAGCACCTGGCTGTCCGACCCTTTCCCTGCCTTGTCCACGGCTCTGGCCTGCCCCAGCCCTGCCCGGGCACTGCCCCAGCCCTGCCCCTGCCCCAGCCCTGCCCCAGCCCTGCCCCAGCCCTGCCCCTGCCCTGCCCCAGCCCCGGGCTGGCTGTGTGGGCAGAGTTTGCTGGGAACAGCCCCATTTCCCCACCAGTGCCCGTTCCCTCCAGCTGGCAGAGGCGGCGCACCGTGCAGGGAGCGGTTATGGGCAGGGCTGGATGGAGCAGCCTCCCCATCACGTCTGGGAAAGGACCTGGCCCTCAGCGAGGTCTCTGCCCATGTCCCGCGCCCAGGCACGCGGGTGCCAGGCCTCAGAGCGACTGGCAAGGCCACTTTCCGGAGCTCTCTTCAAGGTTTTAGCTTTTTTTTCAATATACCATATTTTTCGGTGTATAAGATAACTGGGCATATATGACTACCCCCAACTTTTCCAGTTAAATACAGTCATACCTCGAGATACGAGTGCCCTAACATACGAGATTTTTGAGATACGAGCCGTCGAGTGAGCGATTTTTTGCTTTGAAATACGAGCAACAGTTGAGATAGGAGTCATCGCGCGGATCGGCCAGCTGCACCCGACCCACCAGTTTACCGCGACGCGAGCGTCTCATAGTTTCCCACGCCTCAAGGTTATGGAACGAATTAAACTCGTATCTCGAGGTACCACTGTATAGAGTTTGGGATATACTTGCCCTAAAAGACAACACCCGGAATATAAGATGACCCCCGACTTTTGAGAAGGTTTTCCTGGGTTAAAAAGTCATCTTATATACCGGAAAATGCGGTCTATTTCTATTGGTTTCAGAGAGGGAGAGGGAGAGAAACATCAATGATGAGAGAGAATCCTGAATCCGCTGCCTCTTGCCCTCCCTCTCCCAATATAATAAATGGCATGTAGTGGGGTGACCTTGGGTGATGGAACCAGGCATGTGCCCTGACGGGAAATGGAGCTGAGGCCTCCTGGTTCATAGGCTGACGCTCAGGCGCGGAGCCACGCTGGCTCGGCTCTCCAGTCAAGGTCTAAAGGGCCTTCGGGTGAGGCCAACAGGTCCCTGTCATTGATCAGGCCTGATGATTGCATTTGCAATTTAATTAGGGCCGGGCTATTTTTAGAGCCGGGATGGAAAGCTGGGAGGCGAGGATCATGTGGCTGCCTCTCTGCACCCAGGAAAGAAAAAACAAATCCAAGGTTGAATCTGACAGGGAGAAGGGCAGGGAGGGACCTGATCCTGGGCCTTGATTGGCAGCGAGTTTCGGGGTCTTTCCCACTGTTGGCAGGAAGGGCAGCCTGACCCTGTTCGTCCTGCGTGTCCTCCGCTCCCTCGAGGCCCCGCCCAGCAGTGAGCACTGAGTAGGGAGCACCAGCAGCCTCCACGCCGGAAGCGGGCTCGTGTTGCTACCTCCTGCAAAAGATGCTTCTTTCCTCTTGAAAAATCCAGGCCTTGCCAGCGCCTGCTTTCCCTTTGATTGTGTGAAGAAAGCCTTCTCCGGGTTCCCGTAGGTTTCTCATCCATTCCCCCTGGCTGCCCCCACCCCATAAGATGTTTTATAGCACTGCTCTCTAAGACACAGGCTCTGTCCTCTTTTCACACATTTTTTCTTTTTCCTTTTTTTGTAACAAAAGGAAGATTTAGCCTGGCAGTCCTGACATTACAGCCATTATGCAGCAGCCTGTTCTGATTAATGGTGGAGAAAGTGAGGGGGCTGGCCTAAGAGAAAGCCAGTTAAACGTAGACGAAAGGTGGGCGGGGAACCCCTGGAGACCTATGTCAGCCGAGGGAAACCATGTGATCGGAGCAGGTCATGGAATGCATACGTGCGGACCCTGTATCCACGCCTGCGTTGGGTTTGCATGGCTGGTCTTGCCAAATGGAAGACGAAGCACCCGCAGCACTCACGGTGGTCATCAATCACAGCCCTGGTCTCCCACCCCCTCTGCTTTCCGTGCCTGGGATGAAGGCCAGTCCCTAATGACGCTGGATTTCTGTGGTGATACAATCCAACCTGAGCCAAACTCCTGGTTTTCTTTAGGTTTCTAGAAACCACTTAGTCTACAGCAGTGGTTCTCAACCTTTTTTCATGCTGTGACCTTTTAATACAGCTCCTCAGGCGGTGGTGGCCCCCAATCTTAAAATTATTTCCGTGGCTATTTCATCACTGTCATGTTGCTCCTGTGAATGAATCGTCATGTAAATATCTGTTTCCCGATGGTCTTAGGCGACCTTGCTAGCAGTTTTCAACCTGTGGGTCGCGACCCACAAGTTGAGAACCGCTGCTGTAGAGCCTAAGACCATCAGAAAACACAGATATTTACATGACAATTCATAATAATAGCAAAATGATAGTGATGAAGTAGCAACGGAAATAATTTTATGATTGGGGGTCACCACAACATGAGGAACTGTATTAAAAGGTCACAGCATGAAAAAAGGTTGAGAACCACTGGTCTACAGGATCTCTGTGCTGGTGAAAGACAGCCTTTCCAGGGGCCATGATTGAGATGAATAAAATACCTATATATATATATATATTTTTGTACTGACACAGTAAAGGATGGATTCAAGGCCAAGTCTTGGGAAAGTGTGCGTTCAGACGCTATCTAGCCTGGAATGTGTGGCAGGAGGTGGGTAGGAAATAACGTATTCATCAGGAATTTTTTTTGTGAGTCTACAATGCACTGGGCATCTAGACCTAGAGATCCGGCCCAAACCGGTTTGGCTCAGTGGACAGAGCATCGGACTGCGGACTGAAAAGTCCCAGGTTCGATTCTGGTCAAGGGCATGTACCATTGGTTGCGGGCACATCCCCAGTAGGGGGCGTGCAGGAGGCGGCTGATCGATGTCTCTCTCATTGAAATTTCTAACTCTGTATCTCTCTCCCTTCCTCTCTGTAAAAAATCAATAAAATATATTTAAAAAAAAATCACAAAACATTTAGACCTAGAGATCCAGGCGTGAACAAAATGAGCTACATCTCTGAAGGACAGTCTAGAGGGTTTGCTGAGAAGATAAAAACGTGTAGGTAGTTTAAAATAAAAAGTTGCTACTGATCCAATGTCAAGGTGAAAGTTAGAGACCGATCTAGAACTAGAATACAGGTTCCATAACTCAATTATATTATCAGGGCCCCAAGTGGAGCCCTCCTTTGCCACAGTCCCACAACATGTACCAACAAGATAAAGCAAAGCCAAAGCACACACCCCCACCTTCATCCCCTCTGAATGGCACCCCCAGGCACAGAGGGACAAGCTAGGACAGTGGCCTTTTCTTTAAGGGGTCTCTGGCCTCTCTAACGAGGGTCCCTCCTGTGTCCCCTGAAATACCCCGCCTCCTTTCCTTTGTTACATGCTCATGCTGCTTTTCTCCATGTCAACAGCACTTCCCTCAGGAAGACATCACCTCTCCTCCCCTGGATTCCTCCTCCAGCTTCTGCAGCAGATCCTCTTTCCATTGCTGATGGCCCTTTGGGGAACCATCCCCCCTGTTTATAGAGTTTCCTCACAGTGTGACTCCTGCCTCCTCCCTTGCAGAACTCAGGAACTGGGTTTTCAAAAGACTGTTTGCCGCTCAGCAGGCATGGCTCAGTGGTTGAGTGTCAATGTATGAACAAGGAGGTCATGCTTCAATTCCAGGTTAGAGCACAGGCCCGGCTGGCGGGCTTAATCCCCAGTAGAGGTGGGTGTGCAGGAGGCAGCTGATCAGTGATTCTCTTCATTGATATTTCTATCTCTATCTCCCTCTCCCTGCCTCTCTTTAAGGTCAATACAAATATTTAAAAAAAAAACTTTTTGCAGCTAGAGTACATGATTGTGAGCTGGGCTCTACCAGCCAGAGACACATCAGTGTTTCTACATATTGCTGTCATAGTTCCACACTTCGCTTGTTAGCAATGAATGAGGTGAAGATCTTGATATTGTACATCTGAAAAGTTGTCACAGGATACCTAACAGAATGTAATGACATGTTTTCATTCAAAGGATATAGTTGTTGTTAAAAGAATCATTTCTGAAGATTATGTGCTATTTGATTATACAGATACATGATAATTTATTTTTCAATACCATTTTAATATGGTTGGTTATTTTCAATAACATTCATTCATCCATAAAACATTCATTCATTCATCTATTATAAAAGCCAGTGCCTTCATAATGATTGTCTTGGCTTAGCTCTCTACCACCCTCTGAGAAACTGATTATCTTAGATCTCATATTCATCATCCCTTTGTTTTCAATAATCCAATGCACTTATTTTATATTAATTTTATATTTGCAGAACACTTTTTAAGAGTACAGACAGTTCTCATCAGCACACACCCAGTTTCTCCTAGTGTTCATATGTCACACTATTATGGGAATTGTCTACGCCGTCTTTAGGTTTTCTCATTTTTTTCCTGCTGTGTGCCCTTTTTCTGTTCCAGCATCTTCTCCAGTTTCTACTTCCCATGTAGTCATCATATCTCTTGAAGCACCTCTAGACTTTGACACTTCAGATTTTCACTGTTATTGATGATCTTAATATTTTTGAGGAGTGCTGGTCAGATCTTTTGTAGAATTCACTCAACTAGGCTATAGCTGACATTTACTCTATGATTACCCTGTGGTTATGGGTTTTGTAGAAGAAGACTGCAGAGGTAAAGTGCCATTCACATCGCACCGTGTCAGAGGTACATACTACCAACATGACTTATCCGTGTTGATGTTGGCCTTGACCACCGGGCTGAGATAGTGTTTGATTTTCAAAATGGTCAGGTAAAAAATAGTAATGTGTTCATCAAAGAGATTTTCTCTTCTATCATAAATAAAAACTTTCACAATTTCTATTAAGGAAACAATAACATCTAAAAGCAAAGACATTTTTTTTGCAGGTAAAATTCTCTAACTACAGGATAATTATGGTTATTGTGCTTCCGTGGATGATGTGTATAACTCCAGCATGAAAATTTTCAGTAAAATATAGGCTCACTTCTGGTTTCTAGCTGGGGAAGTTGGAAGAGAGCAGAACAGTACTAAATACTTCGATTATTAAACCTGGACCAGAAATCAATACAAGGAAAGTAAATAGGAGCAACGGGTCCTTCTACAAATGGGGACAAACATTCTCAGTCAGTAAAATAAGAAGTGGGGAAACATAAGTGAGGTGGTACAGGAGGAACATTCAGAGAGAGTGACGCTTAAGGACAGGAAACAGAGGAAGGTCAGTCACCGATGGAGAGACAAAGAGCAGGGGTCCAGGTGACAAAGATCCTCTAGCTTCGGCATTGGATTGAAGGACGGCTCCATTGATAGTGGCTGCCATCATGCCATGAAGTGTGAGCAGTGCTCCCATTTCACGCTGTCTCCTGAAACCCAGCAACCAGCGACGGGAAGGGTCCGTTGATGCGTTGGACCAAAGGAGATTAGAAGAAAACTTTATAGTTAAAACTTTCATTTCACACCAGTGGCCCTTGTGATGATGGCTGCCCTTGAAAAGGGTGACCTCTGTGTCCTTTCTCAGAGAGCTGTCCATGGTGCTTCAACAACTTCCTGAATGTTGGCTTCCAATATAGATTTGCTAGAGAGCATATTGCAGTCGTTGGAAGTAATTATCCAAATCGCTTGCTAATTATACATTACTTTGTGTATACCATGTTGGCAGTGTGGTCGGTATTTCTGTCTCTGGTCTGTGGGCTGTGGGCTAGTAGTCGGATTACGTCTGGCTGCTGCAGTTTATGCAAGTCTGAGCCCACAGTCTGACATGCTTTGATGTTATCAAGCTAACCGCAGCCTCGGAGGGCCCATCTACAGATAAATCAGGTTGCTATAAAAGTCTTTATTTTACACTACTTAAAGCAAAATAAAACAACCGTGTAACTTGTTATAGCCCATGCAAGACAGCTGCAGTTTTACATGTGGTTTCACACAGGGATTGCACCGTATATAAGACTGTGTTCTTCCACTAATGATACCAAGGCAATCATTGCAGGGCCCTAAGTCTCCCGTAGGATGAAAATAGTCAATCAAGAAAGGTAATCCATTTACAGAACAGCAAGATCCAGATACAACAAGAGAAGTGGATCTTATTCCTTTATGAATTTAGCATTCACTTATGGAGTGTGTGCTCTGTGCAACACACCATGTTACACGCTGAGATGATGAAACCTAATACGTCACTAAAGGAAGTCGCAACAAAGAGGTAAAAGCGGACCAATTTAGAAACCAATCCTAAATTACAAATCCTGCCCTAACTGGTTTGGTTCAGTGGATAGAGCGTCAGTCTGTGGACTCAAGGGTCCCAGGTTTGATTCTAGTCAAGGGCATGTACCTTGGTTGTGGGCACATACCCAGTAGGGGGTGTGCAGGAGCCAGCTAATCAATGTTTCTCTCTCATTGATATTTCTCTCTCATCGATGTTTCTAACTCTCTCTTCCTCTCCCTTCCTCTCTGTAAAGAATCAATAAAATATATTTTTTTAAAAACTTAAAAAAACACCTAAAAATAAATAAATAAATAAATAACAAATCCTATTTTGGTTTGACACCAAAAGTATCTCCCTATCGCCACACGATGTGCTTTGTTCTGTGGAAGGAGTTCTTTTAGTGTTGGGAAGAGGAAGGGGTGATGTTTAAAAGAGCTCACAATGGAAAAGGCAGAGGCACCACTGATTCGAAGGTTAAACGGTCCTGCCGTTAATCCTTTAGCAGCCCAGGTAGCAACTAAAGAGGATCCAGGGCAAGCAGAGTGGCAGGGCCCGCAGGCAGAGCGAGCCGATGTGTTAACAGCGGGTATGCCTGAATCGCAGCCTGGGTGCCGCATGAGGCATCACTGGAACCATTTTCAGGTGATGAAGAGGTAGTTCTAGAGGCAATTAAGTCATCTACCCCTGGCCACTGAGCTAGGCAGTGTGAGAGCTAGAATTTGAATAATACTGCCTGATGCCCACATCTACGCTTCTACTCTCCCTGCCACATGAGAGACAGTTAAACAAACACTCCTAGGATTATAGGGAGGAGGTAATAGTCTTGTCTGACTGAAGGGATTTGAGGGAGCTGAGGAGAAGCATGAATGTGCTTGGATTTTTAAGGGGGAATCCAGTTTCAGGAAACACTTATCTCTGCTGTGTCATTGATGGAAGACATGCAAGCATACACTTTCCACAGATTTGATCACTGAAAGCTTTGGGCGAGACGTGTATTCTGTTTTTGTTCTTTGTAATACAAAGAAGTTCTCTTTAAACTTAATCCTGAATTAGATGTACCTAAACTCAGTTTCTCAATTTTCAAGAAGCAGTAAATTGGATACTTGGGCTTAAGCTCCTTTAGTTGGTTAATCTCAATCTTTACAGCATTTAGAAGTAGTTTCTAAGATGCCCACATTTCTGAAAAAGCTTTAGCTATGAAACAGATCTCTTTGATCAAATGCAAGTAGAATAAAAACCGTCAGCACAGGGGGTGGAGGTGGGCTAGGACCTGTTGTCCTGAGGCTGAAGTTGACTCATCTTTAGCTCTCCTTTCCAGCTGTGCTTCCATCATCACATGCTCCCTCCCAAGCTCCTGGAATTCATCACGTCCCAGTCTGCCTACAGGCCTCAGCTTCAGATGCTGTTGGGTTGGTGAATGTCTTTGTGCTGGTAAAACACTCTTGACCTTGTTCCTTGGGCCTCTTTCTGTCTCCAGCATTGCCAAGGCCTGCAGAGCTATCAGGCTGAGATAGGGGGCCCCTCTAGATACACTAAACAGATGACCTGGATGATAGCCACATGGGTTACTGTTGAGTCCTTCTGAATCTGTATTCTATAGAGAAGTGATTGAAGCTTCTCAATGTACAGGAGACTTCCTAAACGTGAAGGAAGTGCGAGCTGGAATGGAGGAGTTACCAATGGGACAGGCTTCCAGAGGGATTTCCTCTCAGGTAAAGACAGTTGGGAGTCACTCACCTGTGGGCGGGGACCAGGTTGCTCCATCATTGGTTTTTTTGATGATTTCTGCAGACCAGCTCCAAAAGCAAGACAATTTCCCAGGGAGCAGCCACCTCCAGCACCCGAGTCTCCATCCAACCCAACAGTCTACATCACTGATGTCCCCATATTCCCAGCAACAAAGCTCAAGTGAGGACTCGCCACCCCATGCATACCGAGCTGGAGCTGGATGTGAATTTGTAGAAACCGGTGGTGAAAGGAAGAGCGAGGTATTGCAGAATTGACAGAAAAAGTGAAGGGCTGTCTTACAGAAATCAAAAGTGCACTCGTTAATATGTTGATGACAAAAATTATATCTTATTTCATATTTGTATCCCTGGACCCATCCACAGTGCCTACCGTATAAATATCATTCAATAATTATAAGCTAAATTAAACTAATACTATTTGTTCAAATCTGCGTATGCAAGAGCAATGCCAGCAGACCAAGAAAAATTGCAGGCGAGGGAGAAAGAAAATGAATTTGGCTGTGAAAGGGTATTAATTAAATATGCATGGCCAAGAAAAAGAAATAGGCCACCAATAAGAAAACCGTAGAGCACGGAGCGAAACAAATTGGAATTAGAATTTCCATGTATCTAGACATGCTTGATTTTACTAATCACCCTCCCACCACCTCACCCAACGTCTTAGGCACGAATGGAGAAAGAATGTGGCTGTAAGAGCGTGAATCGGAATAGGAAGCATGCCTGTGTTTACCCAAAATATGTACAAGTGTGTCTTCTTCGTCGTTCCACATGCATTTTCCATTACATCTCACAGACAGCAAGCTCAAACCTTGTTATCACCTCTTCCATGGTCTAAACGACCTTAATCAACAGCCCCTGTGGACGAAGCACAGAGGAACATCATTGCATTTCATCTCTGTCGGCGCCACCTCAGCAGGAAATCATTATCTCATTTCACAGGCGAGGCCACCGGAGTGAGTGGGAGTGTAAGATGTACAGCTTCGCGCTTGGTTCCACTGGCCCCCAAGGCAATGCTATTGACTTCATCGCGACAATTGTTTCTCGTGGCCCAGAGCAACGTTCTTATACCTACACCCAGTGTGCACCTGGTGTAGCTTGTTTTGTTAGTAAGTTATATATTTCTCACTCCTATTATCGCAACCTCCTGGAGGGTAAAAAAAAAATGGGGGGAAGATGCATCCTAATTATATTTGAAAATTCTTAGACCTGGGGGCTAGCGCAGGAGGATTTGCCCATGATATTGGTGAGTGGACAAAGCCGTTTCATAAGCGTTATAGACTTCCTTCTTTGGCCACAGCCAAAACCCACATTTGTCTAAATTTGCCAGATTCTGTACTCAAGACAACAGAAAAAAACGGACAAATCAGATTTAGAGATCGAGTGATGAGTACTTGATTCCACTCTTGTTTTTAAAAACGGGAGCCACGGGGGTTCGATGTTTGTGATTATTTTAAACATGAGGATTGCAAACTGTCAGCCGGCGAGTGGGGTTCTGGGATAGACAGCGCCCTGTTCATTGAAGCAGCTCACTTTTATCTGCTTTAAACATGATGCCGCTAAATTGCTTGAGTAAACTGCTTCACAACTAAACGCGTGTTTAAAGCTCTGCTATAGAGCTCTGGTTTACCCTGCCTGAGACTCTTACTTAAACTTGCATTATCACAGGACGCAAATATATTCACCGTTTTCTCTCTCCAAAGGGTAAACGCATGCTTCTCATCCCCACAACAGGATCCTGGTCTTCAATTTCTAACATCTGGACTCATAAAAAGAGATATTATATATATATACAGTGGTCTCTCGAGATACGAGTTTAATTTGTTCCGTAACCTTGAGGCGTGGGAAACTACGAGACGCTCGAGTCGCGGAAAACTGGTGGGTCGTGTGCAGCCGGCCTATCCGCGCGATGACTCCTATCTCAAATGTTGCTCGTATTTCAAAGCAAAAATTGCTCGCTCAACAGCTTGTATCTCAAAAATCTCATATGTTAGGGCACTCGTATCTCGAGGTACCACTGTGTGTGTGTGTGTGTGTGTGTGTGTGTGTGTGTGTGTGTATAGATAGATAGATAGATAGATAATGTGTATATATATATATGTATATATAGTGTCTGTATATATATGTATATTTGTGTATATGTAGGCATGTGTTTATTTAAAAAAATCAGTAAAAATAAAGTTGGTCCATGTGGTCTAATTATTCTACCTCCGCAAAGCACTATCTCTAGGGTCAAGGCTCACGTGTCCTCTGGATAAGCCTCTCACACCGAACATTCTGTCTTCATTGAGTTGACTGGGGTGACCTTGGTTAGTAAAGTCACACGGGTTTCAAGTGCGCAATGCAACAAAACGTCATCTACACGCTGTGCTGCGTAACCGTTGCCCAGAGGAAAGTCTCTCTCCACCACCATTTATCCCCCTTCCCCCTCTTCTACCTGCCCATCCCCTTTGCCCTCTGGCTATCACCATGTCTGTGTGCATATATCTATATATTTTTTTCTTATTCCTCCACCTCCTTTTTTTAAAAATATATTTTATTGATTTTTCACAGAGAGAAAGGGAGAGCGATAGAAAGTTAGAAACATCGATGAGAGAGAGACATCGATCAGCCACCTCCTGCACGCCCCCTACTGGGGATGTGCCCGCAACCAATGTACGTGCCCTTGACCGGAATTGAACCTGGCCGCAGGCCGACGCTCTATCCACTGAGCCAAACCAGTTTTCGGCCTTCCACCTCCTTTTTAACCAACCACCCAACTCCCACCACCCCCAACAGCCACCGGTCTGTTTTCTTGCCTCAATGAGGCAAACCTCTTCTCAAACTTGGAGACATGAGGAGAACCTGGCACACTCTGCGAAGTTAGAGGTTGTAGCCACAAGGAAGCATCTGGGAAGACATAAGAACTCTCACTTTTACGCTCTTAAAGATCCACTAAATGCTGAGTGGACTCCAGAGAGCTGTTGGTGCGGTTTCAACAATCATATCCCACTCTTGACCTATCGATGGGTTTACCTTTTAGCAGCTCACGTTCCTCAGTTATTACCGAAACCCCGGCCACGCTCAGGGAGCATCTCAAATGCACAGCAGACCGCGCATAAAAACACCTGGAGCTCAAAGTGCCCCGTGGCAGCGGGCACTATCCATTACAACATGGCACGTGGGGGCCGGGCCTTCCCGATCAGGCAGGCACTCTCCGATCTAGCCATGGGGGTAGACGAGTGTTTTAACGTATGACGTGAGCTGTGAAAACTGCTTCGGTTTCTAAAAACGGGGCGTTTTAGTCGCACAAAGGCCCATAAATCAGGCCCCCTGTCAGGATCTCCGCAATTACATTAATTGAATATTGACCTTTGGTGTAAATCCTTTTAGTGATTCTGCTCATGCCCTCCAGGAGCCGTTCCCGATGTGGCTTTATCTTTATTGAAAGAAATGTTACTTCCAATAGTGTCATTATTTCCACAAGCGTCGCCGTCTCCATTTACGATAATTCCCTCCGTAAGCAAACTTCGTTTAAAAACGTGGGATCTGCTCCATCCATCAGCCTGTGCCTGGGGCTCTGTGTGCTCTGTTTCTGGGACACTTTTCGCGGCGCTTTGCTCGGCAGGGCGGTGGGGAGAAGCGTGAGTTGTTTGTACTCAGGTTGTCTAAGTCTCTGCCTGAGTGGCACAGCGGTACCTCGAGATACGAGTTTAATTGGTTCTGTAACCTCGAGGCGTGGGCAACGATGAGACGCTCGAGTCGCGGTAAACGGGTGGGTCGTGTGCAGCCGGCCGATCTGCGCGATGACTCCTATCTCAACTGTTGCTCGTATTTCAAAGCAAAAATCGCTCGCTCCATGGCTCGTATCTCAAAAATCTTGTATGTTTGGGCACTCGTATCTCGAGGTACCACTGTGTTTCCTTTCTGAAGGGCAGGATTGTATTTACCCGGTCTTGTTGGGTGAACGGCATTAGGAAAATAACGGTCCTTCAGAGGCGCAGGGCCTGCTAATGAAGGCCTCTTCTGCACAAAGTGAGTAGAGGGCACATGAAGATATCACTGGAGAATACACAGAATATAAGGAATTGAAGACCCGAAACGGGCTCCAGAGTTGTTATTCTTGCCCGCATTTGGGCAACCTTGAATAATCCTGCCATTCAACGAAGTACGTATGTGCTGTTCCAGCACAGATCTAAAGCCTTGGACCATCTCCTCGCTCCCCATTGAAGCTGAAATGTGCTCCAAAATGCTTCTGAAGCGACAGCAAGGCCAGCTCTGCGGGTAATTGTTTCACGAAGAGGCTTCACCTTGGGAAAAGCAAGGTCACCTCTGTTTCACCTTCTTCAGAGGCGATCCACGCAGAGCGCTGGAGAGAACCTCTGACTTCCACTGCTGTCTGAGCCAGGCCCCGTGTTGAATAAAATACATAAACACTTTCTGGAGGAGCCGTCGAACTTCTGAATAGCTCCTTACTCCCGCTCTGCCTTCATCTGTCTCCGCACACGCCTTTCCATTCTAATGGCCTCGCTTCTCATCCCCAAGGACACACGATTATCACCTGTCACATTGAATTTCTCTGAAGGTCCTGCAATTATCACTTTGTGATTTCCCTCTGGCACAGTATCATTCATCTGTTCATTACTCATATTTTCCAGCTCTGTTCTGACCCAGCTTGTGTCTGTTTCTTTCTCTTCTGTACACAGACCAGCTCCATTGTTTTTGGTTCCAGTCAAAATGAGATGCTTTGGTGAGTTCTTTGGCTGAGCCCTCTCTTTCTTTCACAGGATGACAATATAACAGTGAGAGGAAGAGAGAAAGGCATTGCAGAAAGTGCAGGAGGTTGTTGTAAAACCAAGAACAGAACTGAGACCCTCAGATTGAAGGGCTCAGCTTTGCCCTCCTTGTGCAGCGGCTCAGGGTCATCATTGAACATTGATGACTTGGAATGGTAAAGCCAAGTGTTTATATGATTTCTGAAGTTAGGTTTTTATTAACGGTATGCAACTGTACCTATTTGAAAAAAAATACAGACATCATAGTAAAAAAAAATTGACACTAAAGGATTCAGGAGACAACAGTGATGCCAATGAGACTTAGATGCCCTTTGGTGGAGTGTCCCACCATCATTACAGCAACCAGGGACGTTTCCTGACCCAGTTTTAGTGAGCTCCTGCTTGAATGGAGGTTTAAGGATTAAGTAAGAGAGAAAATATGAAGGAGACTATGTGTTTTTTATCTTCTGAGCTCAGCTGACTCAGAGATGATGACTTATTTTTTATGTTAATTACATAATCCACTTTGTCACCTATTTTTGAGGGATGTGTTTTTTTTTTTATAAATCTGACAGAGTAGAGCAAAATACAAGCGCTTAAATCAAGTCTTCTTAGAAAACATACAACTGTAAGAAACATCCCAAACTGAAAGAACTTCCATAAGCAAGCACAAAATATCACCATCAAGAGTGACTCAGAAATGACACCCGGACACTGGAAGAGTAGGCAGCTCCAAGCTCCCATGTCCCCACAGAAACATCAACAAACAAACAACAACAAAACAAGCAGAAATTGTCAGAAGCAACTTTGTCAGAGCTCTGGAAAATAATCAAAGGTCCACAGCAATGAAATGAATGATGAATAATGAGAAAAGGCAGCTAAGAGATGTTAGAAAGACTGTGTAATTTTTACGTGCTCCTGCCCCCTCCTTCTCCCCATCTTGCCAGCTTGCTTGAAGTCAACAGCCTGGGTTCTCAGTGCGGGACTATGGGATCCTGGTCTCCAATTCCAGATCAAGCAAAGCAACCTTATTTGCAAGTGATTGTGAAGGTTCCTGTGAACCTGGGTGGGGCCAGTAAAAATTAACAGGCAAGAAAACGCTGACGTGAGAAGGCAATCTCTCAGGTGGAACCGGTGTACATGGAGAGAGTAATCCTTCTGTTACGTTCAAGCCTTCAAACCCACATTAGGGAGGATAATCTTCTTTGCTCTGTGTATGATTTCAATATTAATCTTATCCAAAAATCACCTCACAGAAACACCGAGAATAATACTTCATCAAATATCCGGGCACACTCTGCTCTGGTCCAGTGAAGTAGACACATAAAATTCACCACCACAAGGCAGTCACACAAACACATGAGTTAGAATAGGATATACCTAAAGAGGAGCTAGCCCAAGACACATGAAATCCAAACTGTGGAAAGTCAAAGACAGAATCTTGAACACAGCAGCAGGATAAAAATGATTCCACACATTCATATGATCTTCAAAGTGATTAAAAGGAAGATTTCTCAGCAGAGATTTTGGAGGCCAGAAGGCAGTGGACGGATATATTTTCAGTGATCAACTTTTAAAAAGTCAACCTAGAATTCTATATCCAGCAAAACTGTCCTTCAGAAATGAAGGAGAAATGAAAACATTCTCAAACAAGCACAGCTCAGGAAGGTGGTTACCAGTGGAACGTCCACATCATGACTGGCATCACCGCCAGTGTCCTCCTAAAACTTCACTTTTCCTGCAATACTGTCGCCTAAAGGGAACATTTTTCCCTGCTTCCTGTCTCTGTGCACCCCACAATCCTGATTCAGAGCTGAAGATGGGTACATATGATTGGAAGGGGCTTCTCACAGGTTTTTATCGGAGTGTTAGAAGTTGTTGCTCGAAGCTTATCTCCAGCACTTTTGGATTCTGTAATCTATGGTAAGCCTCCCTCCTGCTCTCTCTGTGGCTGTAGCCATCTTGGTTGGGTTAATTTGCATACTGGCTCTGATTGGCTGGTGGGCGTGGCTGGTAGATGTAGCAGAGGTGTGGTCAATTTGCATATTACTCTTTTATTAGCTAGGATTACTTGATTAAATGCAGCAGAATTCAATTCTGGCTAACTTCAGAGAACACTTTATTGAAAGGACATGGGTAGTTGATAAAATCCAACCCATGTCTACAGACCACAGAAGCCAGCAGAGCCCTAATACGCAGTCTTGCTAGGATCAAATTCCCCGAATATTTTTGGTACCATATTTCACTTTTTCCAAGATTTAATGCCGCAGGAGAGAGCTGGCCCTAGACTAGGAGTCACCCCAGGCCATGGGGACTGAGGAGGGGGTTTCTCAGAGGGCGCTCTGGATGCTGTTACCAGAAGGGAATGCATGCCAGGCTCATACAACATACATGTCTGCTGCTTCCGGAACCTCTACGTGGTATTCCTGAGTGCAATAAATGTCATCCATCGAACGAAAGATCGATGTTAAAGTTAAAAATACTTCCTTGTAACAATTACCTTTTTAGCAGGTTCTCTCCTGTTTTTGCTTTCTCTGAAAAGACATGTGTGGCCAGGAATGACTCTGGTAATCTTTTTTTTTTTTAATGAATAAAGTATTTTAAAACGAAAATGTTCTTAAAGATATTTACCACAACACTAAGTTTCCTTGGAAGCAAAGTGAATAGACATAAAATTCTAATTTCTATAGTCCACAAGGCATTTATCAGTGTTTTTATCAGTATTTTGTGATTAGTTTAGCCTTTGTATTTCTACCTTTTCCTCCCTTTTTATTCATAGAAGTGGTATTACTGGGCTTTGTATTGAACTAACATTTTATGGCAATAATTAAACACATTCATTCTTATTAGACAATATAATGTACACATAAAATTGTTAGGCAAAATATTCAGCCAAATTACAAAAATGTGTAATAAAATTACATGCCATGAAAGCACTTTCTTCTAAAACCAGCATTGAAAGTACCTACCACTGATAACGCAGGTACTATTTTCAACTCTAAAGGAATTTTTTCTAGAAGTTAAATCACTAATACTCATCAACATTCTTATTTTATACCTCCCCGAGTCCAAAAGAGCAAAATAACTATTAGAATTTTAATTGCTAAAGCAATAACTTGAAATGAGATAATGCCACTCCCAGCAATGCTTTCCCTTTAATTGCCATCACCGATTTTGTCAGAGGACTCAATGCAAATGCAATGACGGCTCTGTGTACCGACCAAAATATTACATCCACTTCTATGTATTTTTAAAATATTTAACTCAGTGTATTTATTTGGTAATAGACTATCAAATTATTCAAGTTCCAATAGAATAAATTAAAGAATATACTTGTTACATGTATGTAAAAGATCATTAAAAAACAATTGCTTAACTATTTTTCTTACTATAATATTTGAAATTATCTATATGGAGATTTATTTTCACATATAGTCTGTTAACTCGGCAGATTTTAGTAGCTTTAAGGTGGTGTTTTTTTTTATGGCTCAGAAAATAGCAAAACAGGAATATGTCAACTAGGTCCAAATCTAGGACCCTCGCAGCTTCAAAACGAAAGTTACTTTAGATTAAATATTTAAGTAAATCACCACAAACTTTGTCAATACAACCTTGGCCTTGGCTAATTTGGACTTAGGAACTTAGAGGACCTTTCTCTCTAGGCATTGATCCACCATAACACACCCCCCGGGAGTGCTTCAGAGCAGTTTGAGTGATAATGTTTACATGGAAAAAGAACACCTGTGCTGATATGTTCTGCTGTCCTCAGCCATGGGGCTCTGTCTTGGGAGAGGATTTATAGCAGAAGCCTGCGTGGTGATGGTTCTGAGGTCAGCGACACCTCAGTAAAACAAACAAACAAACAAACAAACAAAACAGCAACATGTATGTGTGTGCATGCATGTGTGTGTACGTGTCTGTGTGTGTGTGTGAGTGTACGTGTCTATATGTATATCTCTG